>PVIY010039355.1:0-23153 GCA_004026745.1 Myrmecophaga tridactyla
GGGTTGGGGGCGGGGCTAAATGGGGGCGGGGCAAGTGAGGCGGGAGCCGGGGCGCGGCTCCTTAACCTGCTCGCAGCATCGTGGTGGCCGTGCCGGCCTCGGGCTTCCTGGTCCCGCTCTTCCTGCTGCTGCTGATCCAGGCGATGTCGGTGAGCGCGGCCGAGCGCTCCTACGAGGGCAAGGTACGCGGGGCCGAGCGGGGGCGCCTGGACGCCGGGCTGCGGGTAGTCCCCCTCGCCTTCCGGACCTCTCCCGAAGGTGCCCCGATAGTCTTTTCAGGCCCGTCTCTTCAGATGCCGCTGAAAGGTCGCCTCCTCCTGGAGGTCAGTGGTCTCTCCCCCTTCCTCGTGCTCCTTCGCACCCGCCGCCCCCTCCAGCCGGAGCACGGCAAAGAGTGCCCGAGGCGGCCTAGGCTGGGTGTACATTATTTTCAGGGGTGGGCGTAGAGGTGAGTAGGGCTGCTTGCTGCACCTGTGTAACCTGAAATCAGAATGACGCTGTGAGGGGGGGGGTCTCTGCTGAGTTGAGGAGCACAGAATCACAGACGGAGGAAATGACAGTTCAGCGAGGACCGCCGTGGACAGGTAGGGCGTGGCACTTAGTCGTTGTAGCGGGGCAGAAGACAGAAGGGGACCTCGCAGGTGAGAGGCACAGCTTGCAAATAAAGCAGGGAAGTGTGAAAGACTGCAAGGTTAGTAATGGGACGGGGAGGAAGCTTCTCATTGGAACAGAAGGTCGCCTAGGAAATCAGATTGTCTGCCTGGGGTTGGCCAATTAAAACAAACAAACAAACCTGAAAGGCAGGCGTAGAATTTAGTTTTGATACAGTGGAAATCTGGGAACCATGGTAGGATCTTTTTAAAGTCAGGATTTTTGAGGTATAATTTACATGCAGTAAAATTCACCCTTTTTAGTGCAGAGTTCTATGCATTTTGATGAATGTGTGCAGTCCTGCCACCATTACTGCAATCAAGATTTAGAATAGTTCCATCACTCCAGATGATTCCCTCCTGCCCCTTTGACTAACTCCTTTCCCTACCAGCAGTCTTTGAAAACCACAAATCTGTTTTGTCTCTATAGTTTTTCCTTTTCGAGACTGTGATATAAATGGAACCATAGCCTTTTGACTCTTGCTTTGTTTATTTAACAAAATGCATTTGAGATTCATCCATGCTGTCCCTGTTATCGTTAGTTCTTTCCTTTTAATTACTGAAGGGTATTGCACTATAGAGCTGTACCACAATTTGTTTACCCGTTCACCAAGTGAAGGATGTTTGGGTTGTTTCCAGTTTGTTTTTTTCTTCAATTAGAAATAAAACTGCTATAAACATTCATGCGCAGGCATGTGAACATAAGCTTTCACTTCTCTTTAGTAAATACCTAGAAGTGACATTGCTGGTTTTGTTTTCTGTCTTTGGAACCCCATCTCACTGGGAAACAAATGCAGAGTCAAACAGGTGGGCCAAAACATCTGCAGTTTTGGGAGCCAAAAGAAAGGACTCTGACTTCCTCAGAACTTTCGCTCTTTAAGAAACTTCCAAATTGTCTTCCAAAATGACTGTGCCATGTTGTATCTATCCCACCAGCAACGTGTGAGGATGCCAGTTGTTCTACATGCTCACCAACTCTTAGCGTTGCTCATTTTGGGGGTTTGTTTGATTTTTTTTGTTTGTTTTGTGTTTTTAATGTTAGCTATTCTAATAGATGTATGGTGGTAGTTTATGGTTGTAATTTGTATTTTCCAAACAAATACATCCTAGCTAGTGATGTTGAACACATTTTCATGTTCTTATTGGTATCTCTGCATCTTTTGGTGAAGTGTATTCCAGTCTTTTGCCCAATTTAAAAAATTGGGCTGGGGCAGTGTGACCGTGGCTCAGTGGCAGAGTTCTTGCCTGCCATGTCGGAGACTTGGGTTCGATTCCCACTGCCTGCCCTTGCAAAAAAAAAAAAAAAAGAAGGGTGCTGTTTTCTTATATTGAGTTTTAAAGTTCTTTATATATTCTGGATACACAAAATAGGCGTTTTGCAAACATTTTCTTCCAGTCTGTGGCTTGTTGTTTCATCTTCTTGGCAGTGTCTTCTAAAGAGATTTAAAAATTTTTTGATGAAATATAGTTTATCAGTTTTCTTTTCTTTTATGGGTAATGCTGTTGGTGTTATAACTAAGTAATCTTCATGTAACCCAAAGTCACGAAGATTTTCTATGTTTTCTTCCAGTAGTTTCGTATTTTATATTTATGATTCATCTTGGATTAAATTTTATATATGGTGTGAGGTAGGGTTTGAGATGTTTGTTTGTGGTTTGTTTACCTATAGATTGTTCCAGTACCATTTGTTGAAAAGACCATCCTTGCGCCATTGACTTGCTTTTGCATGTTTGTAAAAAATCGATTAACCATATATGTATGGGTCTATTTCTGGGCTATCTATTCTTTTGCCAATACCACACTGTCTTGATGACATTAGCTTTATTGTAAATCAGGTAATGTGAATTTTCCAATTTGTTCTTCCTTTTCAAAGAACTTTGGGGAAAAAAAAGTTCTTTGGGCTATTCAAGTTATTTTATTTCTCTAGGTACATTTTTAAATCAGCTGCTCAATCTCTAAAAAAAATCTGTGAGGTTTTCACTGTGATGGTATTGAACTGTATTAGTCTGGGAAGTTTCAACATTTTTAACAATACCGAGTTTTCAAACCCGTGAACATGGTGTAATACCTCTCTATCTAGGTCATCTTTGATTTCTTTCATCAGCATATTTGTAGTTTCCGGTATATAGATCTTGAACATTTTTTTAGATTTATATCTAAGTTTTTGTTAGATTTATATCAGTTTTTTCATGTTTTGTGCTATTGTAAATGTTTTCTAAAGTTTTTATTTCTATTTGTTCAATATTATAAGAAAATACAACGGATTTTTTTCCTCATGCAAAAATATATTTTTAATTTGTACATTTAGTCACTATCATTGTACACTCTATGCATTCCTAAAATCTCAGTCTTTATCGTCTATCTTTACTTCTGGTTTCATTTGTGCCGCCAGCGCTCCTCTCTCTATCATCCTCGCATACAGCTTCATTCAGTGTACTGACATTATTGTGCTACAATCAGGAAGTATTGTGCTATCCATACAATGGATTTCTTTTTTATTGATCTTGAATCTGCAGTCTTGCAAAACTCACTTATTAGTTCTACCAGCATTTTTGTTGGTTCTTTGGGGTTTTCTGCATATACAATTGTGTCATCTGTGAATCAGAACAGTTTTACTTCTTCCTTTACAATTTCTATGGCTTTACTTCGTTTTCTTTTCTTATTACACTCTCTTGGACCTCCAAGCATTGGTGAGAGTGATGTTCTTTGAACAAGACAATGACTTGACTACAGGCTGTTTTATGAAAACCATGGTGGGCAGCATTGAAGAGGGAACGGCTGGAGCCATTGAGGCCGCTGAAAGGGGGGCCCTTTAGGTCTGCCACCTCCCGTCGTTCTAGCCATCACTCAACCACTTCACACACCCATCTTTGGTCCCCAGCCCACCTGTGACTCTTGCTCAGTCCTTACTCATCAGCCCCTGTGGTCAGCCTGTCCTTCTCTCCCCAGCCTTATTCCATCATTTCAGCCTCTCCCGGACAGCATTCCCCCTCCCCACATCCTGTGATTCTTCTAACCCCAGGTCATGCCATATGCCCAGCCTCGCCTCCCTCCACTGCTCAGAGTGGTACTCTCCCAATCCAGGATCTCCAGCCTCGAGGGACCTGAATGTGGTTTGCTTCTGTGATTGCTTAGGCAGGACTCTCTCCTATTATCAGGCATTCTTCACATATCCCCAACCCCCAAATCCTTCCCCTGACCTCCACTCCTGCTGAGACTGCAAATTGGGGGTGGACTTGCCCTCTGGGCTTGACTCTGACTGCTCTGTGTGCAGGGCTTTCAGCCCAGGTTTTCCAGGGCTATCTGATTTTGGTTTCAGAAATGTGAGTAGGCCTCCATACAACTGCCCTTTCATATATTGAAATTCGGTGAAAGCACAACTTTAGTGGGGAGAAAAAGCAGAAATAAAAAAACGAGAAGTGGGAAGGTGGAGAAGAAAGGGCATGTGGAATTGTCTTGGGGGCAGTTAAGAAGCAAAAGGAATATCTGAATGTGTATCTGGGGGGAGATCACAAGAGGATGTGTGTGCTCGATGGAGATGGATAGGGGCAGGATATGGCTTAGGGGGTACAAGATGTGAGGAGAATCCCTGAGAAGGTAGGGAAAGTGGGTGCAGGGACAGCGTTCACCTGGGGAGAGCTGCTCGCAAGTGAGCAGGGGGAGGCTGCTCCACCTGGCAGCCCGGGAAGGGAGGGGACCTCCGCTCACTCTCCCAGCTTCCCTGCCTGGGGAGTCTTGCTTCCCACAGAGACGCTGCAGCTGTGGGCCGAGCCCTGGCTGAACTGACTGGCATAGAGTGGGCCACTGGGAGGTGGCCTGCCCCCTCCTGCTGACTGAGCCCTTCTTCCTGCCTTCTCTCCCTTCCAGTGCCAATACCTGCAGGGATACAACCCTTTTGACCAGGGCTGTGCCAGAAACTGGTACTTAACCATTTGTGCACCATTGGGACCCAAGTGAGTTGACAAAACGGGCCCAAGCAGGGGACCTGGGGCTGTTTGGGTTGGGGTGAAGCTTGGCCTCCTTTTGCCCCTCTGCTCACTGCTCCTGCTCCTTTGGGGTTTTCTTCAGGGTACTGTGGGAGCCTCCTAGACCTACCTATTTCCTTGGCTCTGTGGGTCTTTGATCCCAAGAAATGTGGTAGAGAGGTGCTGCAGCCTAGATGCCACTGGCCTAAGCTCCCGCGGGGTGAGCCCTAGGCTGTGTGTTTTCCGAGCTGAGGGGGTCGTGGGGGACCAGGCCGGGGAGGGCTACAACTCCTTGTATCTGGCCTGTTGCTCCCCAGGTACATGGCCAAAGCTGTGTGGCTGCAGAGAGTGGTGGGGCCCCACTGGGCACCTATGCAGACCCCGCACTTCCCAACATGCCCCTCTGCTCTTGGTTCCTCGTCCCTCCCTGAGTATGGGCCTGGCACCCAGCTCCAATCTCCGAGTCTCTACAAACCAGAGAAGGGTCCCCCGGGGAGTGGCGAAGCTGCAGCCCTCCAGGAGGTGAGAAGTATGTGTGTGTGCTGGGAGAGGAGCATCTGTGGAATGTCCGGGTGTGGGAGAAGCCGCCACAGTTTGGGGCCCCTGAAGCTGCAGCACCAGGAGTGCTGGAAGCAGGGTCACTGGCCTCTAGAGTATGCCCAGGCAACCCTGATGACACAAAGACAAGGTGCTGTGCCACTCACTAGCCTTGGGCTAGTCACTCACCCTCTCGGGGCCTCAGTTTCCTTAGCTAGACTACTAGCCCAGTGGTTTATAATTTCGGGAAGAGGGATTCCTTTATTTAAAGGAAATTTTTACTCAGAAGCCCCGGATATGGAGCATATGGAAATGGAGCATTTGGAGTGGGGTGGGGGTGGGTAACTTACAGCCCCCCACCAGGGCCTTGCACTGTGGTGCCTTCCCACTCCCTTGCTCTGTGGGAAGTGTGGAGTGGAGGGATGGGGTGCAATGGAGGGGCTTTGGGCAGTTTGTGACTCCCCTGAGGGTGAGCTTGTGAGCTGTGGGACAGGGGCTTGGGAGAGCCTCCCCCCACCCCCACTCTGTGTTTAGCTCCACGCAAGCCCTGTGCTGCCCCTGCTGCGGGAGTCCCCCAGGAGAGACTCGGACTTACTCTTGCCCCTCCACACCCAACGATGCCAGGAGCACCTACACCTGAATCTCATCTCTTGAGCCCTGCGTGGAGGGCCCACTGGCCTGCCCTGGCCCACTCCCTTGGCGGGAGCTAAGACCCCCAAACGCCCATTAACTACCCATTACCTGCCACCCCACACAGCCGTCCCGCTGTGTGATCTGTCCTGGGTGGGAGGGAGCCTGGGGACGTGGTTGGGCGAGCCTCAGAGCAGCTGGGAGGGAAGAGCCCCAGAAACCTAGGTTCAGGACGCCACATGGGCCAGCTCCGTGGCCTTGGATAAGTCACTTAACGTTTCTCTCGGTCCTTCAAATGGGGCAACAGTCATAACCACAGTGCTTGGCGTGGCCCACCTCCCAGCAAGGGCTGGAGACGAGGGAGGAGAAAAACGGCCGAAGTGGGGAAACGCCCACCTCCCGCCCTGCCGTACCTGAGCCTGGCTCCAGGGGGCGCCCGCTGCCCGGGAATTCGCCAAGCTTGGCCCGCCCAGCCCTACAGCGCGGGCGTCTCCCGGGTGGGCGGGGGCTGGCCGTCTGGCTAGGAGGCAAGACGCTGGGGCCGTGGAGGCGGGGTCGGGTTCTCCATCACAGTCTAGGTTGCATCTTTTCTAACTGTCTCTCCCTGGGCCCTCTCTCCTGCTGGGGAGTCAGGTGCTGGTTCTGGTCCAGTTCTGTGGTGGGTTCCAGACCCTGTAGCCGGCCCTGGGTCTGCAGCCCTGCGCATGGGGATAAGGGTAGGGGAGAGAGCACGATAACCCGTGGTTCTGCTGGTGGCCGATGTGTGATCCTGTGAATGGGAATGATGTCATCTTCCTGGCGGGCGGTCAGGGGATGAGATGCGGTGGTTCGTGCAAAGCACCAGGCGCACAGTAGGTACACAAGGAATGCAGCAAGTGTGAGACCATCTCGTATTTCACTAAGGACCACCGGCTCAGGATTACCCCGGCCAACCCCAGACCACCAAATCAGTCTCGGGGTCAGAGGGAGGGAGGGCAGGAATCTGAATTTTTAGGTGATTCTGCCACCCACAAGTTTCAGAAGTGTTGCCTTAGGAGGCCAGGCCAGGCGTGAACCATGCTGTTTGCCTCCCGTAATGGCCACTGTTGTATCTGGGTAAAAGCGGGGTGTGTGAGGAAGATGGGACCACCAAAGGGTTCAGCTGAACATCCCCTGGGGGCCCAGGAAGTGTCCTTATGTTTGTGGGGAAATGTGGGGGTGGGGGTTGGAGTGGGGGGAGGATGAGCTCTTCCCAGCCCCTTTGCCTGCCTTTCCTGCCCAGCTTTGGGGGTTGGGTGACCTAAGACCCAGGACCTCTCTCCAGTTCTCCATCCCCAAGCCCTGCCACGAGACTCCTCCCACCTCCCACAGTCTCTGGAGACCTCAGCTCCTTCCCTGTCCCGGCCTCACCCACTTTTTGACTCTGACTTTCAGGATTACTGGTTTAGCTCTTCATTCAACCCCAACTCTCTCTTGCTCCCCTTTGTCCAGGTCCCAATATCTCCCCAGGCCCAAGCCCCTTGGGGTTAACTCAGGGTTGAGTCCTGGGGAAGGGTTCAGGGTATTTGTTTGCATACAAAAGGCAGCTCTGCTTTGGCCTTGCATTTTGTAAATGGCTTCAGTGGCTACTTTTAATATACTTAGGACCCCTCATTTACATGTAATGCTGATGCAGTCTCCTTCTGTTTTGAAACAAGGGAATGAGAGTGGGGAATGAGTCCTTTGGAGTCCCTGAACCCACGTGTATCTCTGTGTCTGTGGATCTGTGTCTCTTGTCTCCTGTTCAGCGCAGGCCACAGAGCAGTGAGGGGAAGGTGGGGGGAGCCCCACTCCCAAATGGGCGTCCCGTGGGCAGCCTCGGCCTGGAGTAGAGAAAGGGGGACACAGGAACCTTGGCCAGGGCCTGGATGTGGATCACTGTGGGGAGTTATTTGTGGAACTGACTGGGTGGGCCAGCAGCACCTGGACTCCTGCCCGGAGTCCCAGCAGCACCGGGGACCAGGGAGGCCAGGCCCTGGAATCTGGAGCAGCCTTGTCCCAAGCCTGCCCTGCCCTGCTCTGCCTGGGTCACCGGGACCACACTTACAGGGCCCTGCCTTCAGGTGTGCAGGAAACTCTCCCAGTCTCTGGCAGAGACTGCCCAAGTCCTAGGCCAGGCATGAGTCATCTCCCTCTGGCCCCTCGGGCGAAGACATAGCTTTGCTCAGACACTCAAAGGAGGGCTTGACCCTTTCAAAAGGAAAAACCTCTGACTCTGGGATGTAGCTTCTGTGCCTCTCCAGTCCTTCCCAGCCTGGGATGTCTAGGGTTTCTAGAGCCGTTTGGATCAGGCTTTTTCTCCTCAAGGGGTAAGTAGGACTAGCCCACCCCTCTCTTTTGATTTTCACACACACGCATATCCACACACCCACACAGGGAGGCCTCAGTTGAGCTGCACCCTTAGTCCCTTTCCACCCCCTCCCCGTTTCTGCTGCATCTACCCTTGATTCTGAGATGCACCCCACCCAGTCCCTGGCCCACTGATAAGGGGAGGCACGTTATCAGGGCCCAGTTGTGCGGCCTGTTCTCCCCCAACACAGGAAGCTTTGCTATCCCTGGATGCCCACATGTCTGGAGCCCTTCCCAGGATTCCCAGCCAGCCCCTAGAGCCTGATGGAGTGGGCTGGACACAGGGATGGGGAGCCAAGAAGCAGTGCCCATCTCCAGACCTTCTTTCCATGAACCTTCGAGGAGGTCGGGGTGTGTGGGTAGGAAGAGCACTGGGCAGGGACTCGGGAGACCTGGATGTCAGTCTCAGCTGTGCTACCAGCTAATGTGTGACTGAGTAAGTCACTTCCCTCAGCTCAGCCTCAGTTTCCCTACCTGTAAACAGCAGTGAAAAAATCCTGTCTCACAGATGGTCCTAGGATCCTAAATTTCTAGAGCTGGAAGGAACTCAGGGGCCACCTCATCCAACTTCCCCTCTACCACCAATTTCACAGATGGGGAAACTGAGGCCCAGAGTGGAAAGTGACAATTTAGGATGACACCGTGGGGCATGTTTGGCGGGCACGCTTCAGTTTCTCCAGGCTCCCTCTCCCAGCAAGGGCTTGGGCAGCGACCGCAGGCCCAGGCTCTCCCGCCCCCATCTGTTAGAGCCTGGCAGTGCATTTCGGCACAGGGCTCTGGAAGCCGATAACAAGGCTGGGCTTAACTCTGTCTGCAGCCCTGTGTTGGGAGCGATAATGCCGCCTGCTGCAGCCTATTCAGCCCTGCCCTGCCCTGCCCTGCCCTGCCCGCCCCACCCAAGGTGGCTGGGGTGTGTGGGGGTGGGGGGCTGTTACCCCAGCATGGGATCAGGGACCCGGAATCCTAACACCTCACAAGGCACAGGTACCCAGGAGATGCCCCATCCGAACCCGAATCTTTTCTCTTTAATTTTTCCCCCGAAGGGAACAGGCCCAGGGATTGCTGGTTTGCTGGGGAGAGCCCACCGACCCTCACCTCTACTGGGCAACAAAACCTCTATTGGGCAGCAGTCTAGGACCTGTGCTGGTTCATATGATCTCATTTAATTCTCATGACAAGTCTATGAAGTTTTTACTTGTATTATTCTCATTTTAGAGATGAGGAAACCAGCGCCGAGCAAACAACTTCACCAAGGTCACACAGCTTCTGAATGGCAGAGCCAGAACCTCTATAGCCCTTTACACTGTGGTTCTTTGTGGACCTATATTTTATTTCAGTACATGTAGTGGTCAAGACATGAGCTCTGAAGCCAGACTGCCTGGTTTCCCCACTGTAAAATGAGACTAAAAATATCTCCTAGTGTTGTAATTAGGATTAATGGTCCAAGGCATGTCAGGAGCTTGGCACAAGGATTGGCGCACAGTAGGTACTTAGTGGTGATTACCATTACATTATGAATAAAGCGCTGCATGAGTAAGGACTTTGTGGTCTGCTCAGTGCCTTGGGATGCCAGTTACCATGGCCTGCCCCTGCCCAGTTTGGCATGGGTTCCCTTATGGCCGGGTGGCAAAGGTGAGGGGTGCTGTCTCATGGGGGACAATTGATGTCATCGTTTTACAGAAAATCAACCAACGTTGGTGTCTCCAGGCCAAGTGGGATCGGGGGGCCTGGGGGGAAGTTCTTCGAGAGAAAATTAAGATGACCACCCAACAGCATTGCCCTCAAACCCAGGTGAGGGACTTTCTTGTTAAGAAAGTACCTTTTTGTTTCTGTTTTGTGGCCAGGCAGAGTGTCTCAGGCTGAAGGAAGTCGAAAGCTGTGCTGATTCTGAGCCCTGTGTGGAGGCAGCTGCTCAGAGCCTCAGCCCTCCCCAACACCTCCCGGCTCCCCTCTTCCTGTAGCTTCTCAGTCCTGTCCCAGTGTCTTTGTTCCTTTCCCCACTCCGTGTCTGTCTCTGGCCTCACCTCTCCTTGCCTTTCCACTTGCCTTCTTCCCACTTCTCCCTCATTCTTCTTCTTCCTCCTCCTCTTTTCATTTTCATTCTCCCTCCCGCTGTCTCTTCTTTACCCCCACCCCCGTTCCCCCACCCCTACCTTTTCCTGGACTACAGCTTCCAAGAATGTGAAGTAAACTGACAACTTTCAAGTAATAAATTTCAACTGTGATTCTTGGAAGCCCCTGGATCTGGGGGTGGAAACAGAATTCTCAGCCCAGCTAAAGGCAAGCCTGCACAGGGCAGCTTTGTCTGCTCCCTCCCCCGAGCCAGGTGCCCATCTCCCCACTGGTTGGGGCAGTCTTGCTGCTGAAATAGAATATTCCCAAACCGGAAGGGGCCCTACTGAACGTCTAGCCCCGTCCCTTATTTCTCACTAGCAAGAAACTGAGGCCCCATGTGCTTCAGCCCTCAGGATCACACAGCCAACTAGAGGCCATGCCCGGCCCCAGGGCTCCTGAGTTCTGGGGCCTGGTGCTCTTTCCACAACCCCACCATGAGGTGACAAATCAGTCAGAGCCTGGACTGTAAACAGGGAGCCCTGGGTAGTTCTTGGGCTGACATCTCATCCGCAAGAACAGGGTTTCCTGGGTGGTCCTGATGGTTGCCCTTCCTGCCTGGGAATCCACAATCCAGTGACCAGGGAAGAGACTCAGTGCCATGGAAAGGCTTATTCCATGGCCTACAGGGTCCTTTGCCTGAACGTCAGTCATGCTGAACCTCCTCATCTGTCCTTTGGTAGCCGGAGGAGGGGGGCATAAGGCCACCCCAAAAGGTTAGTCACTCTTCCACAGCCCAGTAGTGCCTGGATATCTGTCCTTCAGCCACTGACAGAAATTGAAAGACCCCCTCCTGCCTGCCCTTTCCCTGGCAGGGGCAGTGAGATGCGGAGGGACAGCCCAGACTGGGCAAGAGGGGACCTGGGTCGGAAAGCAGGTGCTGCAGCTCCCTGGCTGTGCAACCCTGAGCCAGCCCCTTAAGCTCTCAGAGCCACTGTTTGCATTATTCCCAGCTGCAAAATGGGAACTAAAACCCATGCTGGCCCACTTTCTTGCACTCACAGGTAGGATCAGACAGTGCCTGATGGGAAGATGCTTTGTGAACTGTCACTTGTGGTCACCCGGAGCTGTGGAGGTTGTTGCAAAGGGAGCCGTGGGAACCTGGTAGAAGTGACTCCCCTTCTCTTTTATCTCTGTTTCCCCTCCTTGGGCCCTGACCATTTTCCATGCTCTGGCTTTAAATGTTTTCCACTTGGAAATGGCCGGGGCTGAGGGTGGGTCACCTCATTTTAAACCTAAGTGTGGAGCACTTTCCCTAGGTGGCCTCAGCTCCTGCCTTTCCCACCAACTGTCTATCCCTTGGAGAAAGAGCTAGCTGGACTTGGGCTGGGGGCAGGGATTGAGCCCCCTCTGCTCCTAGCTGGCAGCACAGTCTGTCAGCCCCCACAGCCCCAGCGTTGGGGTGCCCCGGAGCAGAGGCCTCTGTAGCCTCAAGGTCTGGTTGCACCCAGCTCTTTCTGACCCCTCAGAGGGACCTGGGCTGCTGGCCCAGCTTGGCCAGGAGGCTTTGGCTGCCTCGGGCCTGTTTCAGACCAGAGTAAAGGAGGTTTGTTCCCGAGGAGAGACCACAGGCAGGCACACAGAGAGCTCTTTGCTTTGGAGTTGAACCTTGTAAAGATTTGTTTTCTTTAAATATCCTGCTACAGGAAAGAGAAGCCAAAATCAAACATTCCTGAAAGCTGGATTTCAGGTGGCTTTAAAGGAGCAATTTATTTGGTTTCCGCCCCACCCTGTTTCTGCCCAGTGGGGTCTTGGGCATTTGTCCCTGGGGCTTGCTGCAGGTCCACACCCTTCCAAGCTCTGCTCTCCTGACCCCATCCAGCCTCACTAGGTTTCCTCAGCACCAGACCGGGATGCAGGGCCTCTCCTCGCCTTCCCAGCCTCAAACGTGGTTCCAGGGGAGGTTCAGCCCGCCAACCTCATGAAACAGGGGCGGCTTTTCCTTGATGCTCAGCTGCCCTGGCACTATCCACTACACCCTCTTAAAAACTTTACCCTTGATCAGGGATTAGACACACTCCAGACTTTCCTCCTGCCCCTCCGACCCTCTGTGATCTGGTCTCAGCTCCTACCGAGGAAGTCTTCCAGGTCCCTGGAAGGGGAGCGCCCACCTCTCCGGGACCTCACTCGTTCCCTTGCCTTGGGCGGTGCTCGGCCCTGCCAAGCCCATCTCCAGGCTCTCAGGCCCCGCCTGTCCCCCAGGCTCCAGCCTATGTTTTCTGCGACTGAATTCTTCTCTTGGAGGTACCACCAGCAGCTCAGGAGCATTCCAAGACCCAGTGCTGGTGGTGAAAGAGGGAAAAGGCAGAGATGAAAACAGCCACTGACTACGGGAGCCCTTGCTTGCGATTTGTCAAGAGTGTGAGGGAGCAGCTGAGCAGGGCACCAGGGCTGGATCCAGGGCACTGGGGAGGGGGGAGTGTCTGGGAAGTCAGCCTGGTGCTCAGAAAAGATCAAAGGGGGCCCAGAGCTAGCCTTAAGCTAGAGGGAGCAGGAACTAGAGGAACCCTCCGAGCAGCCTCGTGTGCCCCCCTTGTCCTCTTGGTCCCCCGCCACAGTGGCTGTGATAGGACTAGGTAAGGATGGGGAGGGGAGTGCTGTGAGGGGACATCAAGGCAAGGCGGAACCGCTCAAGAACCTACTGCAGGTGATATACATACGGCAGGTGGTAATATGGGAGGGAGGGGTAAGGGGCATCATATGTATGAGGTTTTTCTTTTATCTTTTTCATTTTCTGGGGTGATGCAAATGTTCTAAAAAATGATCATGGTGATAAATACACAACTATGTGATGATATTGTGACATACTGATTGTATACCACGTATGGACTGTATGCGTGTGAAAATTTACCAATAAAAATATTTTTTTAAAAAAGAACCTTTTGCTGTCATCCAGGGAGCAACTGATAAAAACCCTGAGGCCTGAACTGCGATAGTGGGAATAAGAAGTCATTCATCCAACAAACTCAGGATAACTTCAACGTATCCATTAATTTAATTAATCTTTAGAAGGAAATATTCATGCATAGTGAACCAAGTATTAATTTTACATATATTTATTTTCAAAAGACTGGCAGCAAGTTCACCAAACGTGATGATAGAGCAAGTGTTCTCTAACTAGGACACTGGATTCCCAGGCCCAGCCTTTCCCCTCTCTGGGTCTGTGGCCTCACCCTGGCCCTTCCCAGCTCTGATGTGATAGGAGAGCATTTGGGACTGGGGATCTATGGGCAGCTTCGCTGGCATGGCCGGGGCTGCTCCACTGGGCCCCGGGGAGCTGTGCCCACCCTGCTGCAGGCCCTTGGCAGTCCCTTTACTCATCAGGCCCTCGGTGCAACCACAGCCCCTGGCGTGGCAGTCTCCAGCGCCGGGAGGGAGCGGCCACCTGCAGCCCCAGCAGCTGTCCGGCCCTGATCTCAAATTAGAATCAGGCTTCTGAGTCACGAAAGGCCTCCTCCACCCTCCAGCTGCATCCTCAAGGCCAGGAACAAAGGGGGCTGTGGCTAGAGCTCGCTGCCTCCGCAGCCTGGGATTGATTGCCCTGGAGCCTCAAGCAGGGAAAGTGAGAGAACCAACCTGGCGGGAGAGTGACAGATAGGAGGCCCCGCCCCTCGCCTCCATGCGCCAGGCGCTGCGTTTGTGCGTAACTGTATGCCCATTAGCGCGTTCTCCACCGTACCCCTGGGTAAATGCCCCATCATCTCTATCTCAAGGAGGAGGAAGCTGAGGCCCAGAGAGGTGAAGTGCCTTGTCCAGTCCCACAGCTGGTAAGTGGTGCCTCCACAGTTGGAACCAGCTGTCTCTGCAGCAAAGCTGGAAGCAGCCACAGCCCTACCTACTCTTCCGCCAGTGACAGCCAGGCCAGACCCACCTCCTGCTCCCGCCACTAGAATTTTGCATGTGGCTGCAGGGTGTAAACGCATTTCCAGTTCGACCCGCCGGAAACACATTTCTCATCTCTAGAAAATCCTGTCTGGCAGAATCACTTTTCCTTTCCTTCTCAGGCCTTGGAATCACCCTGACCCCTCAGCATGTGGCAGGGCCAGTACCTTCTGTGACCCCTGCCTCTGGTATGGAATAGAATTTAAGTCCCTGACCACACTGACTGCCATTCCTGTCAAGTCTAGCTGGCTTCTGGGGCCCTGCTTCTATCAAAGCTTCTATCTCAGCTACTTCTGTCTCCTCCACCCCCGGCCTGCTCTCCACTGGGTGTTACCTCCCCCTCACACCACTATTCTTTTCTTCTTGTATTTAAATTCTAAAACAGGAGGGCAGGAGAAATTATATACATTCTTCCATCTGGCCTTAGATTTTAAGGCAGGCATTCAAGATACATTAACTGCTTATCAAATGCCGTTGCTTCAGCTCTCTTGACCACTGTCATGACAATAGTATTTTTTTCCCTAATGTTCATTGCACATATTCAAGAATTCAGGTGTATAACAGGTTAATTGGGCCTCCTTGGGCTAGCTTTGGGAACCCAAATATAATGATAACATCGTTTCATTGGGAAAATGTGTTCTCACTACATTTTGGAATATATAACCTAGTTGGAAGTTAGGGGCGGCCTGCAATTTTTAACAGATTGAAATGTGCTGTTTCAGGCATATTTCGTAACTTTCTTATCTGGCTGCTAGGACATAGCTCACAGGACTGTCCCATGATTAAATGAGCTAATGTGTGGGAATATGCAGCACACAATGGGTGCTCAGTAAATATCCCCCTGCTGGCTCCCACCCCATTCTGTCCTGGGGATTCCTGTCGTCACCCCTCTGAAGCCCAGTTTCCTTATCTGTGAGCTGGGGTGACACTCCAGGAGTCGCCCTGCCTACTTCGCAGGATGGCTGTGTGGTACCAAGCACAGTGTGAAAGCACTTTCTCTGCTGAAGGCACAAAGCACAATTACCAGGTTTTTTATATGCCGGCCTCATTGCACATCTCAATTGACCTGTTTTTGAAGAAGTGAAACTCCAGTCCCCGAATCCATAAATCCTGGTCAGGACAGACTGCTCCAAGCTCAGGCACTTGGGCCCTGCCAGCCCACCAGCTCTAGAGGCCTGGGCTGTAGTGAACAGCAAATCGTCCCCCCCCCACCACCACCACCAGGTTCCCACCTACCCTCTAGCCCTGGCAGGGAGAGCTCTCAGCCTGGCTGTCCGGGCAGCGGGTAGTTCCCCCAGAGCAGAGGTTTCCCCACCACCCGTAGCCAATGCCCGCCTGTGTTGGGTGGACATGGCTGGGGGCCGCCCATCTGTTACCCAGAGCACGCTGCAGCAGCCTGGCATGTTGTTTATATTTTAATGATTATGTACCTAATTTCACGAGTATTAGAAGAGAAATAGCTAGCTCCAAAGAGGCCTGACCTGACCAAGAATGGAAGGATTTGGAGACAGAAGTTTTGAAAACGGATCAAATAATTTATGCCCTCTAGCCTCTATCCTGGAGCAGCTAGAAGGGAAAATCTGAGATGATGGTATGGTAGCCCATGACAAATCTGGGATCTGTCCTGTAACTACGTGTTGAAGAGTGCTTGGAAAACTATTGCTTTTTTATTTCTTTGCTTTGTATATATGTTATACTATACAATAAAAAAGTTAAAAAAAAAAAGGGTCAATTAAAAAGGAGAGGGGCTGCATGTATTATTAATCTGCTGCAAGTGCTCTGTGTTCCTTAGCAAAATCCCTTTTTATAAAGTGAGATGACAGAGTTGGTTTAGTGACAGGACAAAAACTTGGATGGGAGATTGAAGGACTAAAGTTTGGGAAACACTGCC
Source organism: Myrmecophaga tridactyla (assembly GCA_004026745.1). Lineage (NCBI taxonomy): Eukaryota > Metazoa > Chordata > Mammalia > Pilosa > Myrmecophagidae > Myrmecophaga > Myrmecophaga tridactyla. The sequence goes on from PVIY010039355.1 coordinate 16,035, forward strand.
TTTTCTCATTTAATGCTCTGAGAGTGAGTGTCATTGTCTTGCGTTATAGAGATGGAAACAGGCTCAGAGAGGTGCGCTAAATTGTCCTAAGTCACACAGTAAGGGAGTCCAGGAGCTAATCTGTGGCACTGACTGACCCTCAGTGGGGTAGTGGGACCTGGAGAGGGGTCCCCTGGGAACTGAGAGCCAGGTGGCTGTAGGGCCGTGGGCTGACGCCTATTTGTGTCTCCTCCACTGCTGAGCTGTGCCAGGCAGGAGCTTGAGTGAAACCAGTAACGGTTGCATCAGACTCTGTGGCCTGACGCCTGTGGCAGCGCAGATAGCGAGACCCACTGGGGTTGAGGGAGGGGGGAGGCAAGAAGGAGGACCGGGCAGATACAGAACAGGCAGAAGCCAGCCATCACAGAGTTCTAGAACTTGTAGGAGGAACTTAACTCACATCCACTGGGTGGGTCTGGCCTGAAATGGTTCTCCAACAGGCCTCTACCCCCTTATCTGGAGGTAGGGAAGAAGGATTTGAGTCAAAAGGAGAGTCATAGACTCTCCAAATAACATCCACCCCCCCACCACCACCACTCCCACAGATCTGACTACAGCCCTTTCCTCCCCACCAGGAGCGCAGTATGCTGGGGGCCCTCCACACAGATCTTTCACCCTCGTGCTCCCTTTTAAAAGCCCTGGGGTGTGTTTATCATCTTTGGAATGGTCTGTTGCTTACCTGTCCCTCTGCCTTAGTTCTATAAAGTTTAATAACCATATTTATGGTTGCCAGAGACGTAATAACCCAGTTCAAATAAAAACTAACAAGCAAATGAGCATGTCGTGAGCAAGCTCTGTGCTTGTGGAGGGGTGGGGGGGCACAAAAGGAAAGGCGAAGGGGGCGAAAGATGAATGAGGTCCCTTGGCCTCTAGGAGATTGGGGCCCGTGAGCCTGGGGAGAGGGGAGCTTGTGAAAGGCCAGCAGAAGGTTCCAGTAGTACTTTCAGATCATAGAAGGGTGGTCCCTGCCGGAGGCAGCGCCCGGAGGCTGCAGCCCACCTTCAGGCAGAGGGTGGGTCCCAGGGGACTGGGACTGAGGAGAATTTGTTGCGAGGGTTTGTGCACAGGTCACCAAGCACCTTCACATCCCTTCTCGATTTAGGCCTTTACCACAGCCCTGGGGGCTGGGCGGGGCCGGGGTCAGCTGCTCTGCGGACACACCAAGAGACTGAGGCTCAGGAAGGCAGATAAGCGGCCCAGGTCACCGGACTGAAACAGGAAAGGATGGATAGCGTCTAGACCCCTGAGGAGAAGGCCTGGGCCTTGGGGAGGGGGCCTACAGGGAAGGAACAAAGAAGAGAAGAGTAAGGTATGGTCTGTGGCCCAGGAAGCCACTTGCTGGAGTAAGCCAGCTCGGCTCTGAAGCCCTGGGCTCAGACAGCTCACCAGAGAGTCAGGCAAGGAGCTGGGGGGCGGGGGGCACCTTTGTCAAAGGAGGGGGTGGGGAGGGGGGCACAGTTGGTGGTTACAGTTGGTTGAAAGATAAAAGATTTCTCATACCCTGTAGGAGACACCTCAAAAACCTTTAATTCCAGAAACTGGCTTTCTGCTTCAGAGATTACTCAGCTCTTAAAAATTAAACCTGCCTTTTCCTTAGTCAATTCTATTCTTTTTAATACCTTGCAGCTAAGACTGGGAGGGAATAGCTATTATTCACCCAGTCTTTACTGTGCTGTGAGAACTCAGAAACACCTATGTTGACATCTTGAATCTCTCAGCCACCTTCGGAGGCTTCACCAGTTATCTCTACATAATAGTTGGGGTTAAGGAAATTGCTCTTGGCTGTTTAGTAAACCAGTGGCAGAGCTGGGACTTGGCCAAGGCAGACATTCTAAGCCCAAGGCTCATTTAGCTCCACTGTTCTGAGCAAGATCCCAGAGAGTTAAGAGATGACTCTTATTTTGAAATAAACATTTTTTTTTTCTGATTAGAATTTTAGCAAATACAGGGGAAAAAAAAAAACACGGAGGAAAATGAAAATCCTCTATAATCCCACAACCTGGAACTAATCCGGTGTAACATTTTTGGGGACGTCCATCCGGTCTTTCTTCTTTCTGTTTATACCAACATGCCCATGTGATACAAATTGCCACCATACTGCTCTGTCATTTTTAACAGCTTTATTCAGCTATAACTGACATACAAAACCGGTGCAACCTCCACTGCGGTAAAGATGTTGAGCATACTCATTTCCTCCAAATGCTTCCTCAAGCCCCTTGGATGTCCCCCACTGCCTCCCTCCCAGGGCTGACATCCTGGAATCCCCCGACTGTGATGACAGACCCCAGGAGCAGGCACCTACCTGGCCGGGGGAATGGCCTGAGCTCTGGATCCAACCCAGGTGTGCTTCAAGGAGCATGAACAATACCACCTTCTGCAGGTCAAAGGGTGTGTTTGATTGTTTGGCCAGTGGCATTGTCTCCATTCTCCGGAGTGGCTGACCCCCTCGCCCCACCCCGTGGCCCGCGGATCCTCGCAGCCCCCACCACACAGCCCAGCTTCCTGGGATCTGAATCTTCCAGCTCACGGAGTGAAGCTGGGCGACCCCCTCCTTGGATTCTGCAGCTTTGCCTGCAGTAATTGCTGGAGTCCCTGCTGTGGGTGTAAAAGGCGCCTATTAGCTGGGGTTGTCCCTCCAGGTGGGGCCGCGGCCAGGACAGAGCCTGATCTGGAAGGACGGGTGCATTTGGGTCCCGGGCAGCACCCACACTTGCTCTTGGCTGCATTTGAAGACCCCTTTGTGAATCTCGGTACTCACCACACTGTGATGAGCGGGATTTCCGAGTGTAATTGAATTTTCTCTCCATGACTCAGGGCCTTATTTGGCACTTCGGTTTCTAATGTGAGATGGTAGATGGAGCGTGTAATGTGGGTTGAGGAGCGACCAACTGCAGCAGTTTTACTGGAACTTGCTTTCTTGTAAAGGTCGCACGTGTCAGCTTGTCTTTGTGCCGTGTCCTCCAGCCTCAGAAGGGGACGGAGGTTGTGTTTCTGGCACCGGAACATGTTACACATTTATTAGCAAAGGGAGGGCTAAAGTGGCCTTCTCTTATATCGATTTCTCAATTTCCATCAAATTCGCATTATACCCACTTATTAGCACATTGTTTTACAGTTCAAGGCTTTACAATTGTTTTACAATTCCTACATTGTTTTACAGTTCTCAAAGTCCTTTCACATTCCTGTTCTCATCTAATTTTCACAAAAACCCTGTGAGAAAAACAGGGCTGGGGCTCGTTCCCATTTGAAATCCCTGCTTCACAGTAGTCTGAAAAAAATTCAATCCCAGGACCATTTGACAGGCAGAATACAAATCCTGTAGAAGGGAGCATAGGAAAGTATCTTTATGACCTTGGGATACAAATATCTTCTTACTTAAAATATAGAGAGCAGTAGCTGTTAAGAAAAAGATGAATACATTCTACTATTCTATGAAATAATATGAAAGACTTTTTTTATTCATCAGAGGACTCTATAAATAAAATGAAAAGGTGCAACATAGAAGAAGTTACTTGCAACACAAATAGCCAATGCAGGATTAGAATGCAGACTATATTAAAAATTCCTAGAACTAAATAAGAAAAAAGGCAGGGAATATGAAACCGGGTGTATTTGCAAAAGAGGAAGCATACAGGGCCAATAAACAAATAAAAAAAAAAGATGCTTAACTTCATTAGAAATCAGGAAAATCCAAATTAAAATCACAAAGAACTATCATTTTACACCCATCCTACAGGCGAAAATAAAAAAGACAAGAATGTTGGGCAGCAGGAGCATGCATTGCTTGCTGGCAAGAGTGCAAAGGAGCACTGGCCCTTTGTATCGCAGTTCGCATTATCTTGCCCTGTAAATTATTGCTTAGAACATTGCCACCCAGTTAGGACTTGCATTTGCCCTCTCAACCTAAGCCAGCAGTTCCCCTGCTAGGTACACCATGCCAAGAAGTTCAGGGCAGCGCATAATGCGTTTTGTCAAAACAAAAACCAAAAACCCAGAAACAAAACTGTAAACAAGCCATACAGCTTTTCAAAGTAAAGTGGACAAATAAATTGTGCTATAGCATATAAGGGAACATGGCAGAAAAAATGAACAAACCTCAGCTTCATTCATTAACAAATGAATTTCAAGGGTATAAAGTATTAACAAGCAAATCAACAAAACCAAGTAGCAGGATCCCTATAATGTGGAACCATTTACATACTTAAACTTTTAAGTATTCACAGACACTTAAAAGTTTAATGAAAAAGGAAGGAATGAAAAACACAAAGTTCCCAGTAGTAATTACCCGTGGGCAAGGGAGAGGGATGTGAGTAACTGGTAAGTGACTAGGTTGTTTTAATAATCTTTATAGCATATAATGTATAATACATTATTTTTATTTAAGAAATAATTCGCAGTAAGTGCAAATTAAAAAAGAATCGGAGCCGAGGAATCAGAGACAAGTGGAGACAGTGCTTTGGTGTTTTGCTGTAGGGGATGGGGGCGGGTAATGGGGGAATGGTTGGCAGGGGGTGAGAGAAGTCTTCCCATTTTACCAATGAAGAGCTAAGAGAAGTTAAGTGGCTCACTCAGGTTCATGCAACCAGCTGGGCTCAGCCCACAGTCGCACCCTGGGCCCTAAACTCTTTGCTCCCTCTAAGCTGCTCCCTCTTTCACAGGCAAGTCTGGGTTGAGGGCAGGCCCCCATGCCTGCTCACTGAGGGTCTGCCTACCACCTGTTTTCAGAGTTTCCTGTAGGGTCAGAGGGCCCTGCGGAGAGTTTTACTGGCTTCTCCTGAGCACCAGGATGTGGTCTCGAGCAGGAGCTGCTCAGGCTGAGTCCAAATATGGCCCCAACCGACCCCACAGCTGTTCTGGAACCTGGCGTGAGGTCCACTGAGTGAGAGGATTTGCTCCGGGCAGTGCTTGGTCTGCCCATCAAGAAAAGGAATATCGTATTCCCTTGTGTACCTCATTTTCCTTTTCTGTAACATGAAAGGGTTGGATGAGGCAACTGCTAAGTCCCTTCGAGCAACAGACGTTCTGGATTTTTTGTATAATTTCATTTGAGCCTGCAAAGTTTGCCCCTGTAAACTCAGAGGCTCTGTTTTACTTTGCTTAAATTCCAGAGCAATTTATCCAAATTAAAGATAAATTCTTTATCTTGATGCAATCACTCAAGAATCAAGGCTACCAGAACACAGCTCAACAGCCAAACTTTTTTTTTTTTTTTAACTCCCCAGTACCCAAGGGAGGCAAATTTAGCAAAAAACACGAGAACAGCAAAAGGAGAGAAAACCTGGGAACCTGTGAGTGCTGGAAGGGGCAGGGCCCAGAGAACTGGGTGAAAGGTGACCCCATGAACAAAAAAACAAGGTCATCAAGGGAGGACACAATGGGTATGTATTACAGAACTTAAAATATGTATATATATTGGCCCAGTGACTTCATTTCTGGGAAACTATTATAAGGAAATGATTACAAACATGGATAACAATATATACATGAGGATACTCATTACAGCATTGTTTGAAATATTGAAAAAAAATTTAACAACCTAAATGTTCAGAAATAGGAGACAAATTGAATAAATTAGGTTATGTCCGTATGACCAAATTATGTTACAGGAGATTTTGAAAAATAGTTATAATATGTCCAGTGAAGAAAGCAGTATTTACAACAGAGTCTATTGAATAATATCAATTACAGGTAGATGGATGATGATGGGGAGATGGATGGGTGGATGGATGTGCACACACGCACATTCAAAGTACAGAAGGAAATACATCATTTTATTTGCTGTGGTTGACTCTGGGTAGTAGGATTATGGGGTAATTTTATTTTTTTCTTTATGAGTTTCTATATGCTCTACATTTTCTCCCTCTTTACATTTTTCTATATATTTGAGATTTTAAATAAATATCTCTTTTATACATAGAAAAGCAAACTAAGCATTAAAAAAATATTTTTATTGACAGATCTTCACACACGGTTCATACTTGGTGTACAATCAGTGCCTCATAATATCATCACATAGTTGTGTATTCATCACCATGATCAGTTCTTAGAACATTTGCATCACTCCAGAAAAAGAAATAAAAAGAAAAAAACTCATACATCCCATACCCCTTACCCTTCTCTCTCATTGACCACTAGTAGTTCCATCTACCCAATTTATTTTACCCCTTATTCCCCCTATTATTTATTTTTTATCCATTTTTTTTTTTACTCATCTGTCCATATGCTGGATATAAGGATCATCAGACACACCATACGCTGGATATAAGGATCATCAGACACAAGGTTTTCACAATCCCATAGTCACATTGTAAAAGCTATATCATTATGCAATCATTCAAGAATCAAGGCTACCAGAACATAGCTCAACAGCCAAACTTTTTTTTTTTTTTTTTTTTTTTTTTTACCATATGATCATTCCATTCTTGGTACATAAACAATAACTCACAATATCATCACATAGTTGTATATTCATCACCACGATCACTTCTCAGAACATTTGCTTCAATCCAGAACGAGAAATAAAAAGAAAACAGAAAAAAATTTGTACATACCATATGCCCTACCCCTACCCCTCACTGATCACCAGCATTTCAATCTACTAAATTTATTTTAACATTTGTCCCCCCATTATTTATTTATTTTTAATCCATATGTTTTACTTGTCTGTTGATAAGGTAGATAAAAGGAGCATCAGACACAAGGTTTTCACAATCACACAGTCACACTGCGAGAGCTATATCATTATACAATCATCTTCAAGAAACATGGCTACTGGAACACAGCTCTACATTTTCAGGCAGTTCCCTCCAACCTCTCCATTACACCTTAACTAAAAAGATGATATCTATATAATGTGTGTGAATAATCTCCAGGATAACATCTTTTTTTTTTTATAAACTTTTTTTATTAATTAAAAAACTTAACAAAAGAACATTAAGATATCATTCCATTCTACATATACAATCAGTAATTCTTAATATTATCACATAGTTGCATATTCATCATTTCTTAGAACATTTGCATCGATTTAGAAAAAGAAATAAAAAGACATCAGAAAAAGAAATAAAATGATAATAGAGA
>PVIY010039356.1:0-23166 GCA_004026745.1 Myrmecophaga tridactyla
AGCCATGTTCTGCCAGCCCTGGCACCCATGCGTCTGTGCCCCAATCCCTCAACCCCTGAACCCCACCCCTGACCTCACGCACATGAGTACCCTGACCACCCCAGCTCTGGGCAAGTGCTGACCTGCATATCCAGGTCACACCTGCCCCCAGCCCATGCAGGCACAACCCCGGCCCATTGGCCCTGAGCTCTGTGCACACACATAGCAGGGCCTGGCCCCCAAGACCTGATCACACCAGGGCCCTGCCCCCCAGATCTGTGTATGTGCACAGCCACATTCTTCTTGCTGGGCACCCACGCATCCATGCACCAACCTCTTGATCCCTGAACCCCACCACCCTACCCCATGCATGTGCATGCCCTTGCTCCACCCCCCCCAGCACAAGCACCCTGCTTGCACATCTGGCAGGTGCTCATGTGCACATCTGTGCCCTACCCCTGCACACTTGTGCATCTGCATCCAGGCCCTCCTGGACCCCTCATCCTGTGCAAGGACACACCCGTGCCCTGCCCCCCATACCCCACACCCTGATACCCATGACCCCAAAGCTTCACATACCCACCCACATCCTACTCGTACACCAAGCCCTGTGCATCTGCATAGCCCCCACCATCTGCCTCCCAGTGGGCCCTGACTTTCTGTCCCACAAGCCACACCCTGCTTCTGCACTCCAAGGCCTGCCTGAGCTGCACTCCACCTCCATGGCCTCCCCCACACCTCCACAACCCTACACCCCATACCCCAAGTTCACAGGCACCAGCATAGCATCTCTGACCTGTGCCTATACCTGTGCCACTGCACTGTTGTGCTCCACCCAATGCCCCACATCCTGCTCCATACCCGTCCTACAAATACAAAGCTTTAGACTACTTAAGGAAATCAACTTCCAAAGTAACCCTATCAAGATCTTTACAAGCCTCAGTGGCAACAGAAGATCACAAATCATATGAAGATACAGAGAGATATAGCCTAGCCTAATGATCAAAAAAAAAAACAGAGGAGATGTAGAATTTGGAATAACTAATCACTGTTCATATAACTCTACTCAATTAAATTAATGGGTTGGCTAATGACAAAAGGAGATCAAGAATACACTAGAAAGGGATAGGAGCCAAGATGACGGCTTAGCGAGGTGTGGGATTTAGTTCGTCCTCCAGAGCAGTTAGTAAATAACCAGGAACAGTACAGAACAACTACTGGGGCCACGTCAGTGACCAGACATACAGTATACCCCAGTCTGGACCAGCTGGACTGTGTGTGAGCCCCCCAGAACTGTGAGTTCCTCAAGCTGCGGCAGCCAGTGCCCCTGCCCCACAGGCTGCTTCCCAGAGGGGAAAAGAAAAGGACTTTACCAACAGCAGGGGCTGAGCACAACAAAACTCCAATTGTGGAATTACTTAAACAATTCTGACTACTAAAAATAGGCCCCCAGTTCAGCTGAACCTCAAGTAAAAGTGGAGGTCACTGGTTTTTGCCCCAGTGAAGAGGGGGCAGGGCTGACAGAAAAAGAAAAAAAACAGAGGTTTTTTTGGATCTGGAAAGGTCTGGGTCCTGCAGGAAAGGAGGGAGAGACACAGAGCAATGTACCAACTTAAGCTCTTGATTGGCAAACTCGAGGAATGGGGTCCTGCTCTGAAAAGGATTTTTCTTTTCTTCTTTTGTAGCTGTTTTTCCATGGATTGATTACTCTTTGGATACAGCTGCAAGGCTTCTCGGGCTCCACTGCCCCAGGCATAGGCAGAATTGAGCTTGTTTGAGACCTTGTCTGGAGCCTATGCCTTCCCCAGGAGAGGGATGGGGCCCAGCTCAGGTGGAATCCCTCCTTCAAGGAATTCAGACCCCAGGGTCTGGAAAAGTGAAGCAATTGAAGCCAGCCTACAACCTCTCCTCTGTCTCCACCATGCCCCCAGCAGGGAGAATCTGCTGAAGTTAAAGGTACCGCATCACCCTATGCTGGTGGGACCTGCAGGCAGAAAAGATCCACATACTGGGCATGATAGGAAAAACACAAAGTCCAGAGACTTCATAAGAAAGTCTTTTAATCTGATGGGTCTCATGCTCAGGGAAAACTGACGCAGGTGACTCTTTGCTCCTGAGAGGAGACCAGTTTGGTCTAGGAAAATCCGGCTGGGGTCTATAATACCTAAGTAGACCCTCCTAAGGGTGAGGGGAAAAAGGCACCATACAAGCAGGGCAAGAAACAAGAAAGCAAGAACTGAAAAATTCTCCTCTGTTAAACAAAACCTAAGTTAGAGGTCCAGATAAAGCTGAACTGAATGTCAAAGAACAGACAGACAACAACTTCATCCAGCAAGAAAACTCGAGGTAAAAGAAGTGAAAACAATCTCCAGAATAAACTAATTAAGGTAATTAAATGCCTAGACGCCAGCAAAAAATAACAAATCGCACTAGGAAAATTGAAGACATGGCCCAGTCAAAGGAACAAACCAACAATTCAAATGAGATACAGGAGCTGAAACAATTAATTGAGAATGATCGAACAGATATGGAAAACCTCATCAAAAGTCAAATCAATGAATTGAGGGAGGATATAAAGAAGGCAAGGAATGAACAAAAAGAAGAAATTGAAAGTCTGAAAAAACAAATCACGGAACTTATGGGAATGAAAGGCATGGTAGAAGATATAAAAAAACAGTGGAAACCTACAATGTTAGATTTTGAGTGGCAGGAGATAGGATTAGGGGACTGGAGGATGGAACATCAGAAATCTGACAAGCAAAAGAAAATATAGGGGAAAAAACTGGAAAAATATAAGCAGAGACTCAGGGAATTGAATGACAATATGAAGCACACAAATATACGTGTTGTGGGTGTCCCAGAAGGAGAAGAGAAGGGAAAAGGAGGAGAAAAACTAATGGAGGAAATTATCACTGAAGATTTCCCAAATCTTATGAAAGACTTAAAATTACAGATCCAAGAAGTGCAGCATACCCCAAAGAGAATAGATCCAAATAGATGTACTCCAAGACACTTACTAATCAGAATGTCAGAGGAAAAAGAGAAAGAGAGAATCTTGAAAGCAGCAAGAGAAAAGCAATCCATCACATACAAGGGAAGGCCAATAAGACTATGCGTAGATTTCTCAGCAGAAACCATGGAGGCGAGAAGACAGTGGGATGATATGTTTAAATTACTAGAAGAGAAAAACTGCCAACCAAGAATTCTATATCCAGCAAAACTGTCCTTCAGAAATGAGGGAGAAATTAAAACATTTTCAGACAAAAAAATCACTGAGAATTTGTGACCAAAGACCAGCTCTGCAAGAAATACTAAAGGGAGCACAAAAGACAGAGGAGAGAGGTGTGGAGAAGAGTGTAAAGGGGAAAACTATGAGTAAAGGTAAAAAGAAGGAAAATTATATATGAAATATAAAATCCAAAAGGCAATATGGTAGAAGAAAGTACTACCTTTAGAGTAATAACACTAAATGTTAATGGATTAAACTCCCCAATCAAAAGACATAGACTGACAGAATGGATTAAAAAACAGGACCCTTCTATATGCTGCCTCTACTCAAAGGACATGAGGGCAAGGACACAAACGGACATTTGCATACCAATGTTTATAGAAGCATTATTTACAATTGCCAAGAGATGGAAACAGCCAAAATATCCATCAACAGACGGGTGGCTAAACAAACTGGGCATATACATATGATGGAAAATTATGCAGCTGTAAGACAGAATAAAGTTATGAAGTAAGTAACAACATGGATGGACCTTAAGGACATTATGCTGAGTGAGATTAGCCAAAAACAAAAGGACAGATACTGTATGGTCTCACTGATAGGAACTGACATGAGTGAATAAACTTGGAATATTTAGTTGGTAATAGAGACCATCAGGAGATAGAAATGGGGTAAAATATTGGGTAATTGCAGCTGAAGGGATATAGACTGTGCAACAGGACTGACTATAAAACCTCAGAAATGGACAGCACAATGCTACCTAACTGTAATACAATTATGTTAAAACACTGAATGAAGCTGAATGTGAGGAAGATAGAGGGAGGAGGGCTGGGGGCATAAATGAAGTCACAAAGAAAGATAGACGTTAAAGATTGAGATGGTATAATCTAGGAATGCCTAGAGTGTATAATGATAGTGACAAAATGTACAAATTTTAAAAATGTTTGTATGAGGAAGATCAAAGGAATATCATTATTGCAGGGTTCTGAAAAATAGATGGTAATTTATTTTAAAATTTCAACTTATGTGTGAGACTAAAGCAAAAAAAAAATGTTTATTTAGTACAAAATTTTTATTTTGACTAGTGCATTTCCTAATATAACTTATGTAGATAGTTGGTTGAACAACATAAGTACATGGAACCTTGGGTAGGACATGAGATTTTGTTGGTTTGTCCAGAGTGATGCCCTGATGAATCCCAGAGTGATTTGATCAGTGAGTGGAAAAGTATTAGCAAATTTCCCTTTGGGGAATGGTGAGAACGGGGGAAAATTCAACCTCCCCAAGTTGAATTCTTGATATTCTCACAAGCAGTGTGGACAACCAAAGCTATAGACTGAGCCCCGAATCTTGGGGTTTGTTCATATGAAACTTAACCCCACAAAGGATAGGTCAAGCCTACTTAAAATTAGGCCTAAGAGTCACCCCCAAGAGAACCTCTTTTGTTGCTCAGATGTGGCGTCTCTCTCCAACCAACATAACAAGCAAACTCACCACCCTCCCCCTGTCTACGTGGGACATGACTCCCAGGGGTGTGGACCTTCCTGGCAGTGTGGGACAGGAATCCTAGAATGAGCTGAGACTCAGCATCAAGGGACTGAGAAAAATTCTAGAATGAGTGAGACTCAGCATCAAAGGATTGAGAAAAACTCTAGAATGAGCTGAGACCCACCATCAAGGGATTGAGAAAACCTTCTCAACCAAAAGTGGGAAGAGTGAAATGAGACAAAATGTCAGTGGCTGAGAGATTCCAAACAGAGTCGAGAGGTTATTCTGGAGGTTATTCTTACGCATTAAGTAGATATCACCTTGTTATCCAAGATGTAATGGAGAGGCTGTAGGAAACTGCCTGAAAATGTAGAGCTGTGTTCCAGTAGCCATGTTTCTTGAAGATGACTGTATAATGATATAGCTTTCACAATGTGACTGTGTGATTGTGAAAACCTTGTGTCTGATGCTCCTTTTATCTACCTTGTCAACAGACAAGTAGAACATATGGAATAAAAATAAATAATAGGGGGAACAAATGTTAAAATAAATTCAGTTTGAAATGCTAGTGATCGATGAAAAGGAGGGGTAAAGGGTATGGTATGTATAATTCTTTTTTCTGTTTTCATTTTATTTTTCTGTTGTCTTTTTATTTCTTTTTCTGAATTGATGCAAATCTTCTAAGAAATGATCATGACGATGAATATGCAACTATGTGATGATATTGTGAATTACTGATTATATATGTAGAACAGAATGATCATATGTTAAGAATGTTTGTGTTTCTTGTAATATTTTTTAAATTTAAGAACTAATTAAAAATAAATAAATAAATAAAACAATAGGGGGAACAAACGTTAAAATAAATTTAGTAGATTGAAATGCTAGTGCTCAATGAAAGGGAGGGGTAAGGAGTATGGTATGTATGAATTTTTTTCTGTTTTTTATTTCTTTTTCTGAATTGATGCAAATGTTCTACGAAATGATCATGATGATGAATATACAACTATGTGATGAAAAAAAACAGAAATATAATCCAGCTATCTGATGCTTACAAGGGATTCTTCTTAGATGCAAGGATAATAATAGATTGAAAGTGAAAGGATGGAAGAAGATGTTCCACACAAGCTGTAACCAAAAGAAAGCAGGAGAGCTATACTAATATCAGACAAAATAGATTTTAAATATAAAGACATCATAGTGGACAAAGAAGGACACTATATTAATGAAATGACAGTTCACCAAGAAGAAATAACTATCATAAATGTTTATCCCCCAATCAAGAGCTCCAAAGTACATGAAATAAACTGGCAAAACTGGAGGGAGTGATAGACATTTCACCAATAATAGTAAGAGACTTAATATATCACACTCCTCTGTAGATAAAACAACCAGACAGAGGATCAACAAGGAAATAGAAAACATAAAGAATTTGATAAATGAATTAGACTTGAGTGGGCCACGGTGGCTCAACAGGCAGAGTTCTTGCCTGCCATGCCAGAGACCCGGGTTCGATTCCTGGTACCTGCCCATGCAAAAAGGAAAAAAAAAAAAAAGAATTAGACCTAACAGACATACAGGTCTTACACCCCAAAACACGAAGATATACATTATTCTCTAGTACTCATGTAACATTCTCCAGGATAGATCATATGCTGGGGCACAAAACCAGTCTTTATAAATTTAGAAACATTAAAATTATTCAAAGCACTTTCTCTGATCACAATGGAATGAGGTAGGAAATCAGTAACCACCAAAGAACAGGAATTTTCACAAATAGATGGAAATTAAAGAACACACTCTTAAACAACCAGTGGGTCAAAGAAGAAATTGTTAGAGAAATCAGTAGCTAATCTGGAGACCATTGAAAATGAGAATACAACTTATCAGAAGTTATGGGATGTGGCAAAGGCTGTGCTGAGAGGGGAATTTATTGCCCTAATGCCTATATTAAAAAACAAGAGGGTAGGCCATGGTGGCTCAGCAGGCAGAGTTCTTACATGCCATGCCAGAGACCTAGGTTTGATTCCTGGTGCCTACCCATGCAAAACAAACAAACAAACAAACAAAAAAAACAAGAAAGACCAAAAATCAAGGACTTTACTTACCTGGAGGAACTTAAGAAAGAACAGCAAACCAGCCCCAAAGCAAATAGAAGAAAAGTAATAACAAAGATTAAAGCAGAGTTAAACTAATGTGGAACAAATGAACAATAGAAAGAATCAATAAAACCAAAAGTTGGTTCTTTGAGAAAATCAATATAATTAATGAACTACTAGCAAGGCTGACAACAAAAAAAGAGAGATATGATGCAAATAAACAAAATCAGAAATGAGAAGAGATTCATTACCACAGACCTTGAAGAAATAAAAAAAAAAATTATAAGAGGATACTACACCAACAAACTAGACAACATAGACGAAATGGACAAATTCCTGGAAACACATGAACAAGCAACACTGCCTCAAGAAGAAATAGCAGATCTCAACAAAACAATCACAAGTAAAGAGATTCAATCAGTCATTAAAAATCTTCCCTCAAAGAAAATCCAAGGCCAAATGGCTTCACGGGGGAATTTTATCAAATATTCCAAAAGGAACTAACACCAATCCTGCTCAAACTTTTCCAGAAAATTGAGGAAAAAGGAACACAACCTAACTCATTTATTGAAGCTAGCATCACTTTAACACCATAACCAAGTAAAGATGCTATAAGAAAGGAAAACTGCAGGCCAATCTCGCTGTTGAACATAGGTGTAAAATTCTCAACAAAATACTAGCAAATCGAATCCAACAGCACAATCAAAAAAATTATACACCATGACCAAGTGGGGTTTATATCAGTAATGCAAGAATGGTTCAACACAAGAAAATCAATTAATGTAATACAGCACAATAACAAATCGAAAGGGAAAAATCACATGATCATCTTGACTGATGGAGAAAAAACCTTCAACAAAATTCAACATCCTTTTCTGATAAAAACACTTCAAAAGGTAGGAATCAAAGGTAACTTCCTCAGTATCATAAAGGCCATATATGAAAATCCCATAGCCAACATCATTCTCAATGATGAGAAACTGAAAGCTTTTCCCCTCAGATCCAAAAATGAGATAAAAGTGCCCTCTGTCACCACTATTATTCAACATTATACTAGAAGTTCTGCTAGAGCAATCAGGCAGTAAAAAGAAATAAAGGCATTCAAATTGGAAAGGAAGAAATAAAACTTTCATTATTTGCAAATGACATGTTACTATACTTGGAAAGCCTTGAGAAACCTACAACAAAGTTACTTGAGCTAATAAACAAATTTAGCAATGTGGTGGGATATAAAATTAATGTGCAAAAATCAGTAATATACACAAACAATGACCGAACTGAGGAATCAATTAAGGGGGAAATTCCATTCAAAATAGCAATTAAAAGAATCAAGTATCTAGGAATGAATTTAATTAGGGATGTAAAGGACATAACATTGCTAAAAGAAATCAAAGATCTAAATACGTGGAAGGACATTCCCTGCTCATGGATAGGAAGGTTAAATGTAGTTAAGATATCTGTTCTATGCAAATTGACCTACAGATTCAGTGCAGTATCAATCAAACTTCCAACAACCTACTTTGAAGACTTGGAAAAGCTAGATACCAAATTCATCTGGAAGGGAAAGAGACCCTGAATAGCTAAAAGCATGCTAAAAAAAAAAAAAAGAACAGAGTGGGAGGATTAGCACTTCCTGATTTAAAAACTTACCATAAAGCCACAGTGGTCAAAACTGCATGGTACTGGCACAAAGATAGAAGTATTTACCAATGCAATCAAATCGACAGCACAGAAATAGACCAGCAAATCTATGGTCAACTGATCTTTGACAAGGCCCCCAATTCCACTCAACTGGGACAAAATAGTCTTTTCAATAAATGGGCATGGGAGAACTGGATATCAATACCCAAAAGAATGAAAGAGAAACTTTACCTTACACCCTATCTAAAAATTAACTCAAAAGTAGATCAAACACCTAAATATAAGAACCAATACCATAAAGCTCCTAGAGGAAGATGTAGAGAAATATCTTCAAGACCTAGTAATAGGAGGTAGCTTCCTAAACTTTACACCAAAGCATAAGCAGCAAAGGAAAAAATAGATAAAGAGGAACTCCTCAAAATCAAATGCTTCCGCACCTCAAAAGACTCTGTCAAAAAAGTGAAGAGGCAGCCAGCTCATGGAAGTCACACATCAGATAAAAGTTTGATATTCCTTATCTTTATACATAAAGAAATCATACAACTCAACAACAAAAGAACAAGCAACCCAATGATAAAATGGACTAAAGATACGAATAGACATTTTTCTGAAGAGCAAATACAGATGGCTAAAAAGCACGTGAGATGCTCATTCTCATTAGCTGTAAGGGAAATGCAGATCAAGACTACGATAAGATACCACCTCACACCTATAAGAATGACTGCTATTAAACAAACAGGAAACTATAAATAGTGGAGAGGATGTGGAGAAATTGGGACACTTGTGCACTGCTGGTGGGAATGTATCATGGTACAGCTGCTATGGGAGGCAGTCTGGCGATTCCTCAGAAAACTAAATACTGAGTTGCCATATGACCAAGCAATAGCACTATTCAGTAGAGCTGAAAGCAGTAACACAAACAGACATTTTCACACCGATGTTCACAGCAGCATTATTCACAATTGCCAAAAGATGGAAACAAAGCAAATGCCCATCAACAGACGAGTGGATCAACAAAATGTGGTATATACATATGATGGAATATTATGCAGCAGTAAGATAAAATCATGTCCTGAATCACATGACAAGATGGATGAGGTCCCTGATCTAATTGAGGCCAAATTTGATCGTAGCACTAGCATAAATGCAGGCTGGCTGCCCTCTTTTAGCCAAGTCTGGGACCTGCAAGTAAAAGACAGCAGTCACATAGAGAAAAAACCTAATGTTTTCCTGATACTCTTCCACTTATCTTAGGCTCAAAGCCAAGTCAACAAACCCCTTCCTCACTACACTATTATTCTTTCCACCAAATCCTTTGCAATTGCCTTAACAGACAATACCATTCATTTCATTTTTTGTACTTATTTTTCAGAATGCAAAAACTAATAATGCATTCATTGTAATGTTTTCCCATGTTGTTATCTGGTCTCCCTAGCCTATATTTACCAACTTAAAAGTTAATATTTACTTAACCATTACCTCGTTTGCTTATTGTTTCCAAATTTATCTGTTATGAAATAATGATACACTGAACACCTTTCTTCATATAGGACTCTCTTTTTTTTTAATTTGCAGGAGGGTATTACAAGGTCAAAGTTTAGGCATATATAGCTTTTGGTAGTTTCAAAAAAATGAAAGCCAGGAGCAATCAAATTACTCTCCTTTACCTTTAGTTCTTTTTAGAATATTCTTTATGGTCATTGTTTTTCCAAATTGATTTTAAAGTCATGTTGTCAAGTTTCATATTTTAAATACTATTAAAATAGATTAATGTTGCCTTTCCTCCCTGGCTACCTGAGTATCCCCTGCCATCATGAATGACATGGTAATTATCTGGACCAGGAAATTCATGACCAACCGACAACTTCAGCGGAAACAGATGGTCATTGATGTCCTTCACCCTGGAAAGACAATAGTACCTAAGACAGAAATTTAGGAAAAATTAGCCAAAATGTGCAAGTCTACACACCAGATGTCATCTTTGTATTTGGATTCAGAACCCATTTTGGTGGTGGCAAGATGACAGGCTTTGGCATGATTTATGATTCTTTGGATTATGCAAAGAAAAATGAACTCAAACATAGACTTGCAAGACAAGACCTATAAGAGAAGAAAAAGACCTCAAGAGAACAGTGAAAGGAACACAAGAATAGAATGAAGAAAGTCAGGGCCACTGCAAAGGCCAGTGTTGGTGCTGGCAAAAAGAAGGAGTAAAGATTCTCCAGAGACTTGATCTGTGATTGTGCAGATATTTCACCAAAGGATTAATAAAACTAAAAACTTATGTTTGGTTGTTTGAAGTATATTTGAAGTTTATTAGAAGTGTTATAAAATTGGTCTGCTGTTAAGGCAGATTTAGATTGATGCTCAGGGTTCACATTGTGAACCATGAAACATTCCATGAAAACTTTAAAAAAAAATAGATAAATGTTTGAGATTTGAAGCAAGTAGTTATTGCATCAATGTCTCAAAGAGGATTATGTTTATAAACTGGAATGGGATTCTTTCTGCTACAAATCAAGTATCTCTCCTACTCAAACCCTAGCAGCAGAATTGCTTAGAAGGAAGGCATCAGTACTGGATGGAAATTCCCCTACATTCACATTACTCTGGCTGAGCTTTGAGTCATGCAATTCAAACTAAAAAGGGTGGTATTTGTCATTAAATACCTATTAATATATAGTTGAGTAAAAATGCCAATTTAGAGATTTTCTTTTTCTTTTCCTCCACACCAAACAGTGATGGGAGATTTACCAGGTAAATTTGTGAGGGTCTGCAGGCTGTTTCTTCACAGTTCTGGAAAGAAGCAGAGAGCAGTAAAGAACCTCGTCTCTTTTAAGATGGAGGAAGTAATTGGTCTGACATCTTTCCCTAAAGGTGAAAGCTGATCATGGACTTGGTATTGAGATTCCTAAGTCTTCTATGACTCAGCATTCTTCAAAGCACAGAGATTCTGATCTTTCCTGAAACTAGCAAGAATGTTTATTGGAGACATGTTTTGTTCAAGAACTGAGCTAGGTAGATGAGCTGTTATATCCAGTACCTGAGTATGGCTGCAGAAATAAGAATTAAACAAAGGAGGTTTCTGGATGGCTAGAACAGATATTAAGCACGATTAACCAGAGTTTCTATTCAGTGTTTTATTCATAAGAAAATCTCTTACTCTCTAAAACGCACACAACAGTTTCTCTAGAAACGAGTCTAATATACATGGTGATTTGATTATCCGGCCCATAATAAATTGTAGTTAGCTATAGTAATGAGAATACTGCTTAAACTGGGTTTACTGACAACCAAAAAAGAACAGCTGACAAAGAAGGAGACCCTGTAAAATAATAGTAATATAGACACTACAGTATAGACCACATAATTCTAAGCAGTTCATTAACCCTAAAGACATCAAAACATAAGTTTATAAAAAAAAGACATCAAGAAAAGATCTTAAGTGTGGTAGTCTTTCCAGGTTTAAGTTTCAGTAAAATGGAAATTTACTTAAGTGAAACATCTCTGATGAAATAAAAAATAAATATGTGATATTACCTGGAATTCTGGCTGTACTTTGGTCTATATAAGTTATGCTCTGTGTCCTTGTTGAGTGTTGAGCTCAGTGATTCCAGTCTTGTTTTATACTTGTTTATACTAAATCCATAGATCAAATCAGTTAGGTAGGCATACCATTTTTAATTTCAGCAAAGCATATAGCTAGGTCTCTCATAGCATTCATAGGGTTAGATTAGAGAAAATAGAGAAGGATTATACTTGATATCTTCTAAGATGGTATTTTAATAAACGTACACCAAGAATCCAATTAAAAGATCAGGGTTACGGATAATGAGACTCTCAGGGATAAATTGGATCATTATTACAGAATCATCAAGTCAACAATGTTGCTGTCAAAGCCCCACCACAGGTCCCTTTCCCACTAAAACATGTGAAGATGATCAGAAAGCCAAGATCCAGAACAGCCCTTACTGTGCTGCTGGCTTTGGCTCTTGCTTACAGGAGCATTGATGATGATAAGTGAATAACCCATGAGCTGGAGCACTCAGCTTTAAAATGTATGAAAGATATTTCTCTACTGCTATATGTGCCAGGCCAATGAGATTCAGCAGTTTAAGCAGGATCCATGCCCAAAAACATGTCTTCACTCTATATTCAAATGTGCACACAGGAGATGAAGTCTTCTCCTATGAGGAATATATGGTTATCTTCAGATAAATGAGTATCACTCTATCTCCTTTACCTTGTGGAAATGATTTCCTCAGGACTCTAGGTTATCTACAACCCTGATGAGGTCTCCTTCATTCAAGGAGGAGAAAGGGTTTACCCTTTGCTTGATCTTGGTGTCTGGGAACGAGGAAGCAAATATAATAATAGTAGCACAGAACTACCTTTAAGCTCAATTGGCTTAGCAAAAGCAGCTCTAGAAGCAATTATGGATTCAACCTCTTTGACAATCAGAACACAGATGCTGCCCTACCTCCCTGCATCAGTTTTCCTGCATTTGCCCTAGATGATGAACCTCTGTTTAGTCAGACACTTGATAAAGTGATGAGAAAATTTAAAAGAAAATATAGATTTAAGTGTTTCTTGAGAAATGGATATAGAACGTCATTAGAATATCCCAACAAATGTTAATACAAACCAGCTGAAATTAAGTTGTTTGATGATATTGAACGTGAATTTCTCATATTGTTCCTTTACATGATGATTGATGGATCTTCTGATTCCAATACTTCTTTTTTTTCTTCACAAAGTAATTTTAGTACTTTGTGCCTGAGCTAGCAGCATCTTGCACTGATATTCCTATACATACCTAAGCATTTTATCCAAGTACAAATGTTTGTTAAAAGACTAAATTAAGCAATGACTATATAAAGATAAATAGATACCGTAGGCTTTTTTTCTTCTTGAATCATTTTTGCTGCATAGTAAATTGCAATTACATGTCAGTATAATGTTACTGATCTATAGAAAACACTTTGAACTGTGAGATATGACAACTCCTTTTGAGAGGAAGCTAACATGTAAACCTGAATATTTTGATAATAATAATTTCTTATTATTATTTATTTATTTATTTATTTTAGCTGCCTTGGATGGGTAAGACAAAAAAATCCAGCATTCAGAAACCCTAGAAACTTATTTTTTCTAATCACTAAAAAATAAAATAGCAGCTATCAGATATTTCTAATCAGCACACTGTTGAATGCACAAATATAAATATTGAAGTGAAGCTAAATTTGCTATGGATTAAACCAGTAATTAAAGAAAAAAATCCACCAGGTAACTGCTCATTTACTTCACATCAAGTTGAGATCCTGATATAGACGTCCCAACTTTATAATTCAAGACTGCAGTTAAATACTTCTAATTCACTTGAATTACCATGGTAATAAGACAATTAGAAACCTTGTATTTTCTTAAAAAGGACATGCTAAACATTTTTTGACATTACTTGTAAACTGAGATGACGCACACACATTCCTTCTCAACTAACATTCAGCTCAAAAAGTTAAGTGGTTGAGTGTTGGAACAGCAAAAGCTATCACTGTTTTAACATTTCCACCAGAGTAGATACCAATAAACAAAGGTAACTGCTGTTTAAACATCTAATAGGTAAGAAATTAACATGAACCAATTGACTGAAATTAAAAAGTAAATATACTCCCATTCTAATTTGAATATTTTCAACAAATTATTTCCTACTTTCAAAAATAGACATTAATAATGCAGTTTACCTATGTCTTGACACAATTTCACTTTAAGTTCTGTGCCCAGATTACATATTGAATTTTACGATTGGGTACTATGTCATACATACATTGTTCAAATACACTAAGAAATAAATCATGATTGGTTAAATTTATCTTAATTACCACAAAACATCAGTGAAGTAAAGGAATCACATAAATGGAACCAAAGAGAAGCAAGAATAGGCCAAGCTACCAGAAGAATTAGTTCAATATCAGGTGAAAGTAGATCCAAGAAAAAACAAACTTGCAATGTTCCTATGGAAGAATAAACCCCACGATTTTTCTGCATTAATATTTCCAAGACGATGGTATTCCTTTTACTAGTTTTTGTGAGAGACAGTCTTTAATATACAGTGCTGGGTAGGCACTTTAGTAACAGCATAAAATTTACAGTGGTTAGAAAAAGTGGAAAATTACCAGTAATAAATTAATATCAACAACCAAACCTATATTTTTGGCCAGATTACTGGGAGAAGACATGTGAATTGAAGAAGCTAATAAAAAAATCTTACTTAATCTTTAAACCTAAATTTAAATTGTGAAGATTCTTTGCAGAAGGAGACATCAGAGATTATTAAATTGCAAGAGAGATCTTTGCCCACCTGTCCAGTAAGTGATCTATATACAGAAAAGTGTATTATCTGATACTTTGCTAACTGGAATTTCTAAATATCCAATGCAAATCTTGACTGCATTAGATCACCACACCAAATGACCTCATCATACAACAGAATACTTGACCATAATGGGATTAATGCTATACTGTTTTCAGGTTGGTAAAATGGTAGGGAAAGGAGATCAGAAAAATATCAGCTGGGTCAACAGAAATTGACTCTTAATTAACAAAGCATTTTAATCCATTTCCACTCTCCCACTATGCTAGATAAAATAGCTTCTACTGTATTATTACATCATAGGAAAGCAAAGCAAGTAACTTGGTGTAATAGGTTACCTTGCATAGTACAAGGTACAAAGGGAATGTATAGAAATCATTCCCATCAGTAAAGCACCTCAAGAGAGGACTGAGATGAGTGGAAAAGTATTTGCAAAGTCCCGTTCAGGGAATGGTGAGAACGGGGAGAAATTCAACTTCCCCAAGTTGAATTCTTGATATTCTCACAAGCAGTGTGGACAGCCAAAGCCCGCAGTCTTGGGGTTTGTTCATATGAAACTTAACCCCACAGGGGATAGGTCAAGCCTACTTAAAATTAGGCCTAAGAGTCACCCCCAGGAGAGCCTCTTTTGTTGATGAGATGTGGCCTCTCTCTCCAGCCAACACAACAAGCAAACTCACCACCTTCCCCCGTCTACGTGGGACATGATTCCCAGAGGTGTGGACCTTCCTGGCAATGTGGGACAGAAATCCTAGAACTGGCTGAGACTCAGCATCAAGGGATTGAGAAAAACCCTAGAATGAGCTGAGACTCAGCATCAAGGGATTGAGAAAACTTTCTCAACCAAAAGGGGGAAGAGTGAAATGAAACAAAGTTCAATAGCTGAGAGATTCCAAACAGAGTCGAGAGGTTATTCTGGAGGTTATTCTTACGCATTAAGTAGATATCACGTTGTTATTCAAGATGTAATGGAGAGGCTGGAGGGAACTGCCTGAAAATGTAGAGCTGTGTTCCAGTAGCCACGTTTCTTGATGATGATTGAATAATGATACAGCTTTCACAACATGACTATGTGATTGTGAAAACCTTGTGTCTGATGTTCCTTTTATCTACCTTGTCAACAGATGAGTAGAACATATGGAATGAAAATAAATAATAGGGGGAACAAATGTTAAAATAAATTTAGTTTGAAATGCTAGTTATCAATGAAAGGGAGGATAAGGGGTATGGTATGTATAAATTTTTTTCTGTTTTCATTTTATTTCTTTTTCTGAATAGATGCAAATGTTCCAAAAAATGATTATGATGATGAATATGCAACTATGTGATGATATTGTGAATTACTGATCATATATGTAGAAGAGAATGATCAAAATAGGAATGTTTGCATTGCTTTGTGTTTTTTGGTATAAAAAAAAACCACTGTGGGGAGGTCATGTCATGCCACCTGAAGAAAATGATCGCTAGATGTAGGACATACACTGCAGTATCTGGGACTGTAAAGAAAGTTTCCCTTTGGAAGAGAAGACATTCTGGAACTGAGTAATGGGCCATTCATGCCAAAAAAAAAAAAAAAAGAAGTCATATGCACAAAAAGAAAGACTTCTACATTGACCTGGAGCTGTTCTCTAAACTCATTATATGGAGAAGCCCTGAAGTAGAGCACTTTATACAGGTCAATCTGCTAAGACTTGGAAAAATGTTTTCTTTTCCTTTTTTTTTTTTTTTTTTTTTTTTGTTAGCTTCTACCATTCAAGGAAAGCTCAGTCATAGCTCTAGCTGGATATAAGCTTAAATAACAGATGCCTCAGGGTCTAAATTTCAGCAATGACTTATAATAATAAGTCAGACAGTACAGTAATTTCCTTTGTGCCTATTATCAGAGGCATGAGGAACCCAGAGTTGCCAAGTGACAATCTTAACTTTCAATTAACTGGCATCATTGCTGTATCTCTTGGTGAAAGCACCATACCTTTCAGAACTAAGACTCGTAGATCACCAGAGCATAAGACTGTAGGGATAGGAAGCAAAATTTTTGCTAGTGGATCACTAATAGTGAATGATGCCACTTCCATTTCCACTCCTTGATTCCTGGATCTGTGAATCCTGGCTATGGGAGAAATGGCACCATAGAGTCGTTGCTAAATTCAGAGCATATACTGCCTCCTGGAGAACACTGCCCCAACCCTGCAAGATGTTGGCATTGTAATTGAGTTTTCAAAAGAGTACTCTACCATTCTATCAGTCCAACTGCTTCAGAATGATGGGGAACCTGGTAAAACCAATGAATTCCATGAGTATATGCCCATTCCTGCATATCATTTGCTGTCAAGTGAGTTCCTTAATCAGAAGTAATTATGTGTGGAATATCTTGTCAGTAGATAGTTCCCTGTTGGAGACCAGCCATGAGGACTCTGGAAGTTGGCTGACAGCCGAGGACATGGGGCATAGGCACACCAGGCCCTACTGATGCAGCAAACTGCAGAAGCAAATGTTCTCAAGGATGTTGACTCCAAAGTCTGAGGAGGTCTAAAGGGAACATTCTGATAAAAAATAAACAGTTCATGAAATAAGGAACTGGGAAGACATTTGGTAGCTTTCTTGGCATGACAGATATTCAAAAATAATCTCGTTTTGATTACACTCCCTAAAGCAGTTGCCATGTAAGAGCCCAATAAATGTGTGGACATCAGTATATTTGGTGCTCTTGCTCCTGATGAGCTTGAGTACCCTGACCCCACTTAACTACCTTCTTGTGCCTGTTGTTTGTTAATCCTGCACAGCGCCCCTTCTTCTCCCCTGTTCTCCAGGGAATTCCCAGCAGTCCCCTAGCCCTTGGTTGCAAGAAGTACTTAAGCAAAATCTTGAATGACCACTTTTGTCAGATTTTCTAGTTACAGAATTTTAATTAAAATTTTTTTTTCATGGGCAGGCACCAGGAAGTGAACCCAGGTCTCCAGCATGGTAGGCGAGAAGTCTGCCTGCTGAGCCACTATGGCCCACCCTGAAATTTTAATTTCTAATTTTAGCAGAATTTCTAAATTACAACATCAGTTTACCTAGATGACTTGGAGCTCTAAGGTCTGCTCTAAAAGCCTGTTATTGCATAATATAATTTCATTAATAGCAGGTTCTCATAGTTGATATAGCAGAGTATTTTACAAAAATGTGAACATACTTGCAATTTATTTTTCAGGAACATACCCAGATATACTTGTATGATGAAGAGGGGTAGTTGTTAGGAAAGGAGAAATGAATGAAAAGTCTGTTATCCCAGTTACCGCAATTTTAGGTTTTTGTTTTTAGATCTTCCCGAGTTGCCTGTGCCCCAAGAAAATATCTGTATCTGAGAGTGATACTCAAAATGTTTTACAACCAATACTTTACTGGCCAATCAGAATGTAGCACTGGAGCAGGGTCCTAGAGGCCTTCTACTATGCCAGGGAGGAAACCTCTCAGTCACTGGATGGCAGATAAGTCTGGGAGAGTCCTGTGTGAAGGAATAAGGCAGGGAAGGGACACTCACCCTATGGGACAATGATACTTTTGAGCAAGTGTGAAAGTATATTAATTATTAACATTTTATTAACTGACCTTCCCCATATACTAACATCTATCTTTCCCCCATTGAATTTTCTTGGCATATTTGTTAAAAGTTAATCAGCCATAAATGTAATGGTTTACATATTTAGATTCTTAGTTATGTCCCATTTGTCTATATGCCTATCCTTATGACCACACTACACCCTTTTGTTTACTGTAAACTTTGTAGCAAGCTTTGAAATTGGGTACATTATTTCCTCCAACTTTGTTCTTTCTCAAAATTGTCTTGCCTATTCTAGGTCCTTTGGATTTCCATATATTATAGTAGTATCTTGTCAATTTCTACAAAAAGAAGAGTACTGGGAATTTGATAGGGATTTCGTTGAATCTATCTATAGGTGATTTGGGGGGAAATTGCCATCTTAACAATATTGAGTCTTCCAATCCATGAACACAGAATGTCTCTCAATTTATTTAGATCTTCTTTCATTTTTCTCAGCAACGTTTCATGGTTTTCAGCACACACACACAAAAAAAAACGTGCTGAAAATTGTGAATGGAACTGTTTTCCTTTCACTACAATTTTACTTAATTTCATGTTGTGATTGTTTGCTGGCAGTATACAGAAATACAATTTAGTTTTGTATACTGATTGTGCTGGTTTGAAAGGATGTATGGACCCTAGAAAAGCCATGTTTTAATCAAAATCCCATTTTGTAAAGGCAGAATAGTCCTTATTCAATACTGTATGTTTGAAACTATAATAAGATCATCTCCCTAGATGTGTGATTTAATCAAGAGTGGTTGTTAAGCTGGATTAGGTGATGACATGTCTCCACCCATTTGGGTGGGTCTTGATAAGTTTCCAGAGTCCTATAAAGAGGAAACATTTTGGAGAATAGGAGATTCAGAGAGAGCAGAGAATGCTGCAGCACCACGAAGCAGAGTCCACGAGCCAGCGACCTTTGTAGACAAAGAAGGAAAATTCCTTCAGGGAGCTTCATGAAACAAGAAGCCAGGAGAGAAAGCTAGCAGATGATGCCATGTTCACCATGTGCCCTTCCAGATGAGAGAGGAACCCTGACTATGTCCACCATGTGCCTTCTCACTTGAGAGAGAAACCCTGAGCTTCATCAGCCTTTTTGAACCAAGTTATCTTTCCCTGGATGCCTTAGATTGGACATTTCTATAGACTTGTTTTAATTGGGACATTTTCTCGGCCTTGGAACTGTAAACTACCAATTCATTAAATTCCCCTTTTAAAAAGCCATTCCATTTCTGGTATATTGCATTCTGGCAGCTAGCAAACTAGAACACTGATTTCTTCAATCTTGCTGAATTTATCAATTCTAGTTGTTTTTTGTGGATTCCTTCAGATTTTCTACATAGAAGAGCATGCCGTCTGCGAATAGAGGCAATTTTATTTCTTCCAATTTAGATACCTTTAGTTTGTCTTGCCTTTTTGCATTGGATATATCCTCTAGTACAATGTGAAACAGAAGTGGTGGGAGCAGGCATCCTTGTCTTGTTTCTGATTTAACGGGAAAGTATGAAGTCTTTCACCAGTGAGCTTGATGTGAATTGCATTTTTTTTTTTGTAGATGTCCTTTATTAGAAGCTTCAGTGAAAATAAATTTTCCTCTAATTCATGTGAAGACTTAGGGAATTAGGTCTTGGAGAGGTGCAGCCTAGGAATCTGTATTTCTAAGAAGCCCAGATGACCATCTCAGCAGTGTTTGGGAAGCTCTGTGGACTTATGTGGCCCACCAAGGGGCACATATTACATCCCCATAGGGAAGCCTCCCCAGCTACCCTCCCTGGCTCACCTGGAACAATCACTCAAAAAAGGGCCTCAGAATCAAAGGGCTTTGTCAGAAAAGTGAAAAGGTAACCTATTCAATGGGAGAAAATATATGGAAACCACATATCCAATAAGGGTTTAATATACAGAATATATAAAGAAAATATAAATATTCAGAATATATAAATATATAAATAAATACAGAATATATAAATAAATGTATGTTTATATAATATACAGAATATATAAAGAAATCCTACAACTAACAATAAAAAAACAAACAACCCAATTTTTAAAATGGGAAGACTTGACATTTCTCCAAAGAGGATATATACATGGCTAAAAAGCATGTGAAAAGATGCTCAACATCACTAGCTGTGCCAGTTTGAAAGGATTTATACACCCTAAAAAAAGCAATGTTTTCTTCCCAAACAATCTTGTGAGATCAACGGTTTCTTCTAATCCCTATTCAGCAGCTGGAAACTTGATTAGGTTATCTCCACAGAGATATGACTCAATCAAGTGTGGGTATTAAACTTGATCAGATGGAGAAGTGTCTCTACCCATTCTACGTGGGTCTTGATTAGTCTACTGGAATCCTATAAAAGAAGAAGTATTTTGGCGAAAGCTTCAGAACACCACAGAACCACGAAGCAGAGAGTCCACCAGCCAGCAAACTTTGAGGTGAAGAAGGAAAACACTTCCCGGGGAGCTGGAGAGGAAGCTAGCAGAAATGCTGTGCCCCTCCAGATAAGAGAAAAACCTTGAACTTCATTGGCCTTCTTGAATCAAGGTATCATTTCCTGGATGCCTTAGATTGGACATTTCTATAGACTTGCTTTAACTGGGACATTTTCATGGCCTTAGAACTGTAAACTTGTAACTTATTAAATTCTCCTTTTAAAAAAGCCATTCCATTTCTGGTGTATTGCATTCTGGCAGCTAGCAAACTAGAACACTAGCTATCAGGCAAATGCAAATCAAAACCACAATGAGATATGATTTCACACCCACTAGAATTTCTACTATTAAAAAAACAGAAAATTACAAGTATTAAGAGGACGTGGAGAAATTGGAATACTCATTCATTGCTGGTGGGAATGTAAAATGATGCAGCTGCAGTGGAAAGCAGTTTGGGGTTCCTCAGAAAGCTAAGTATAGAATTACCATATGACCCAGCAATCGAGATATGTACCCAGAACTGAAAGTAGGAACTCAAACAGGTATTTGCATATCAATGTTCATAGTGGCAATTATTCACAATTGCCAAAAGATAGAAGCAACCCAAGTGCCCATCAACAAATAAATGGATAAACAGTATGTGATACAAACCTACAGTGGAATATTATTCAGCCATAAAAAGGAAATGAAGACCTGATGAATGCAACAACATGGATGAAACTGGAGGATGTTATGCTGAGTGAAATAAGTCCAACAAAAAGGAACAAATAATGTATGATATCACTGATATGAACTCATTATAATAAGCAAACTCATAGAATTAGAATCTAGAATATAAGTTGCCAGAGAATAGATTGGGGGTAGAGAATGGAGAGTTGATGCTTAGTTTATAAGAATTTCTATTTAGGTTGATTGTAAAGATTTGGAATTGGATGGTAGTGATGGTAGTACATTATTGTGAGAGTGTAATTAACAGGAGTGGATTATACATGTGAATGTGCTTAAAAGGGAAACTGAAGGTCATATATGTTACTAGAATAAAAATTAAAAGATAAAATATGGTACAAAAAAACACAGTGAACCCTATTATAAGCAATGGACTATAGTTAATAGTACAAGTATAAGAATGTTCTTTTATGAATTATAACAAACGTACAACACTAATACAATGCATTGATAATAGGGTGATATTTGGGGAAAATACACCTAATGTAAACTATAGACTATAGTTAGTACTATATTAATATTTGTTCATCAATTGTAACAAAGGTACTGCACTAATGCAAAGGGTCAACAATAGGGGCGTATATGGGAACACAATTCTTTTTGCATGATTTTTCTGTAAACCTACAACTTCTCTATTTAAAAAAATTAAATAAAATAAGGGAAGGAAGGAAAGAAGGGAGGGAAAACCCTAAGATTGAGCTATAACAATTTGCATCTGGCAGACAGGCCCTCAAAGAAAAGTTGCACTGGCTTATTAATCAGAGCTGGAAACAGCAGTTCAACGTTTGGATCCTTTAAGAGTCAAACGGGTGCGACAAAGCCATAGACAACTGAAGCCATTAAATTGTTTACCTAGGTGTTGTTTTAACCCCAGGATTAAAGCTCCCTGCCCTGAGAGAGTAATTATTAGTGTTACAGTTTAATCTAACGGTGAGTTAATTATCACAATATGACACTGCTTCTACGGGAAATAATTTTACATTCCTCATAAATTATTTACAAAGGCGTTTTCACTCAACCCCCCCTCCGACTGAATACGGTATCGAAATATTAGCGCTCTCTCCATTGATTGACGTACATTTCGTCCATCCTACGACAGAAAGTGAGAGCGCCGGGTAAACCAATGTCCAATCAGGAGGCAGCCACAGCGTCAGGGGCGGGTCTTATGGGAACGGCCCGCCGCAGGGTAGGCGGACTTGCGAAGGAACAAAGATGGCGGAGTGAGGTTTACGGTGGTGAGCCGGCCCTCGGGCCGGGACGGGTGGGCCCTTGGGCAGACGAGAGTCTGTTGGACCGTGGGGGTAAGCCAAGAAGACAACGAGGGAAGAACGAGTAGGCGGTGGGGCGGTGGCGCGGCCCATCCCGGGTAGAGGGGTGGGAGCGCGCGGAGCCTACCCGCAGCCTGCTAGGGCGTCAGCCAGGTCGGAGTTTCTGTCCTCGGCTGCCCAGGGCGGTCCACTTCCGGGCCGTGTCGCGCTCCCCACTTCCTCTTTGACCTGCCACCGCCCTTGTCAGTGTCTTGCCTTTGGCTACCTTTGTGGTTTCGGCCTTGTTCTCTTGTGACCGGACCCACCGGTGAATGGCAGCCGCTGCGTCGGCCACTGATTTG
>PVIY010039357.1:0-11099 GCA_004026745.1 Myrmecophaga tridactyla
CCCGTATTATCAACACCGCTTTTCAACATGAAAAAGTTAGAATGGGCATAGTCCAATACTCCTAAAATTGGGAGACAGATCAAAGGACAAGGTGGAGTTATAACAGAGAAAAGAGGATTTAACAAATAAGTATGACTGCTGAATCATTATACTGATATTTCTTTTAGTCTCCAGTGTCTTGGAGCAGCTAGAAGGAAAAAACATTAAATTGTGGAACTGTAATCCATACCAAACTCTGAAATCTGTTCTATAACCAATTGTTGTGGAGTGCTTTGAAATTTATTGCTTTTTTGTATATATGTTATTTTTCACAATAAAAAAATCCTATAAACATGAAAAAAAGAGAGAGGCTCATATCTTCACTTTGACAAACCTTTATCTTAGATGGCATTCTTTGCTTCCCACCCCAAATCAATATGTTTCAGATGCTGCTACATCAGATGCTGGTTGGAGCTCCAAATGTCATGAGGAAAAAGCAAATGTTTGACTCTGCTAAGTTGCTTGGAGGCAGTGTAGCAGAAAGAGTTTTTGAGCCAAAAAGACTTTGAATCAGTCTATATTTTCCACTAACTAACTAGTTGTTTGGCCTTGGGAAAATTACTAATCTTTCTGAGCTGCAGTTTGCTCATCTGTAAAATGGTAATAATACTGATTCACAGGATTGTTATGAGAATTCAGTGACATAAAGCAAGGAACCAAAGTTGGTAATTAATAATTTTGAAAAAACTTCTAGAGAATGTGCTTGGCCTCTGACGTTATGTCTGTGGTCAACTAGTGTTTCTTTCACTTGGCCAGGTAATGGCTGTTTTCTCCCATGGCTTCAATTCAATCTCTGGAGCTTTGTATGCTACATTTATGGTACAAGAAGCCATCACTTACTTGAAACAGAAAAATAATGACATGGTCATCTCATCCTGCTACTTATAATTACTTACTATCTCCAGTTCCCAAAATAGAAGCCCAAGATGCTCAAACCAAAAGCAAAACAAAACACCTTTCAAAAGTTTTCAATGCAACCCAACATTTCTTGCTCAATGTTCTTCTATTATACACTACCAGCAGCACAAGATTTTGTTTCTGGTGAAGAACTGGGGAAATTGAACCTAAACATTTAGTCATAACCGTCTATAATACTGTACACCATTGGCAATAATGTTCAAGGACCTATCCAACTGACCTAAAAGTATCTAGTAGTAAAGAGAGATTGAAACCATCAAGAAACAATTTGGGGTAGGTTTATATTTTGTGGCCTTACCGAGATTCTAAACATTTGTTTAAAAATTTAACTTTTAGCTTTTACTACCAAGAGACAGTAAAGACAGACGATGCTCTATAACCCCAGTAGAATGCATATGGTTAAAGAGAGCTTCTGGACAAGTATTTCAAAAGAAAACCCACCCACCCAAAACTTAGGCAAGAGAACGTCAAGATGAATAATTTGAAATTGAGATCAGATCTTGAAGCATCAAAAGAGCAAAATGAACATCTCAGAGGGACAAAATACTACAAGACATTACATTTTTCTTCTTTTTTTTTCTGCCTGTAGCTCTCTATTCAAATCATTTAACCTCTGAGCTTGTCATCTGTGTCTATGTATATAAAATAAGGATAACCTCCACTTAATGTGCAGGAATGATGTGAGGATTAGAGCACCTATCACAGTGCCTGGAACATAATAGGAACACAATAGATGGTAGTTACTTTTAGAAAGAGCTTGAGGTCTTTATCATTGATTTATTTGGCCCAGAATAAATGAATTAGACATGCTGAATACATTTATGAAATAATCTCAATTCCCTGCTTAAAATTAATACAATTTCATGGTTGAAAGGAATCACAGAGATGATCTAAGGTTTTTTATTTAAATGTATTAAGAGTTTTACTCTGGTAGAAATCTGACCTCTTAAACTATTCTGCTCAGACCAATTCTTTTCCTGAGGTACCCTATAACTAAGCGGTTCAGAAAAAGCACATGTTGATAAGGCTTAACAACTAACATTGTAGTTACTAGTTATGGAGAACTTATAGGCATACCTTGGAGATATTGGGGTTTGGTTCCAGACCAATAATAATAAATGAAATATTGCAATAAAGCAAGTCATACAAATTTTTTGGTTTCCCAGTGCATATAAAAGTTATGTTTACAAAATTGTGCTGCAATAAGGGGATACTCACATGGAAAAAGCATGAAATGTGACCCCTGCCATACAGCACACAAATAAAAAAACCCTATAAAAGTTATGTTTACATTATAGTAATCTATTAAGTGTGTAATAGCATTGTCTAAAAACGTACAAACCTTTATTTAAAAAATATGTTATTGCTAAAAAATGCTAGTCATCATCTGAGCCTTCAGTGAGTCGTAATTTTTTTGCTGGTGCATAATCCAGCAAAAAAATTATGTTGACTTGACGTTGAGGGCTGCTGACTGACTGATTAGGGTAGTAGTTGTTGAAGGTTGAGGTGGCTGTGGAAATTTCTTAAAATAAGAAACAATGAAGTTTTGCACATCTATTGGCTCTTCTTTTCACAAACAATCTCTGTAGCATGCAATGCTATTTGACAGACTTTACCCACAGAACAACTTCTATGAAAATTGGAGTCAATCCTCTCAAACTCTGCTGCTGCTTTATAAATTTATGTAATATTCTAAATTTTTTGTTGTCATTTCAACATGTTCACAGGATCTCCACCAAGAATAGATTCCTCAAGAAACAACTTTCTTTCCTCATTTATCAGAAGCAACTTCTCATCTGTTAAAAGTTTTATCATGAGATTGCAGCAATTCAGTCACATCTTCAGGTTCCACTTCTAATTCTAGTTTGCTTGCTACTTCCAGCACATCTGTAGTTGCTTCCTCCACTGAAGTCTTGAACCCCCTCAAAGTCATCTATAAGGGTTGGAGTCAACTTCCTCCAAACTCCCGTTAATGTTGATATTTTGACTTCCCATGAATCACTAATATTCTTAATAGCATCTAGAATGGTGTAGTGGTTTGAAGCTCTTATGTATCCCAGAAAAGGCCATGCTCTTTTAATCCATTCCTGTGGGTGTAGGCCTATTGTGGGTAGGACCTTTTGATCGTGTCTACATTGAGATGTAACCCGCCCCATTCAAGGTGGGTCTTAATCCTTTCACTGGAGTCTTTTATGAGAGGATAACACACGTATAGAAATAGAGAGATGAATTTAAGAGAAGCGCATAGAGGAAAGCCTTGGAGAAGCTAAGAGAGAACCCAAAGAAGCTCAGAGGAAGCCACTGGAATCATAAGCTGAAAGCAACAAAACCCAGGAGTGAAGGACCAGCAGATGATGATCACGTGCTTTCTCATGTCACAGAGGTGTCCTGAATGCCAGCATCCTGTCTTCAGAGAAGGTATTGTCCTGTTGATGCCTTAATTTGGAGATTTTCATAGCTGTAAATTTGTAAGCTAATTAATTCCCATTATAAAAGCAAACCGATTTCTGGCATATTGTATTCTGGCAGCTTTAGCAAACCAAAACAAATGGTGATCTTTTTCAGAAGTTTTTCAATTGGCTTCTCTCAGATCCAACAAAGGAATCACTGTATATGGAAGCTACAGCCTTAGGAAATGTATTTCTTACGTAATAAGACTTGAAAGTCAAAATAACTCCTTGATCTCATGGGCCACAGAATGGATGTTATGTTAACAGGCATGAAAACAACATTAATCTCATTGCACATTTCCATCAGAGCTCTTGGGTGACCAGCTACATTGTCAATGAACAGTCATATTTTGAAAGGTATCTTTTTTTTCTGAGCACTAGGTCTCAATAATGGGCTTAAGATGTTCAATAAACCACTTTGTAAAGAGATGTGCTGCCATCTGGGCTTTGTCGTTCCATTTAAAGAGCACAGGCATAGTAGTTTTAGCATAATCCTTAAGGGATCCAGGATTTTCAGACTGGTATATGAGCAATGGCTTCAACTTAAAGTCATCACCTGCATTACCCCCTAACAAGAGAGTCAGCCTGTCCTTTGAAGCTTTGAAGCCACGCACTGACTTATCCTCTCTAGCTATGGAAGTCCTACATGGCATCTTTTTTCTAAGAGAAGGCTGCTCTGTCTTCATTGAAAATATGTTGTTCAGTGTAGCCACCTTCATCAGTTATCTTAGCTAGATTTTCTGTATAACTTGCTGCAGCTTCTACATCACCATTTGGTGCTTCACCTTGCACTTTTATGTTATGGAATAGTCTTCTTTCCTTCAACTCCACGAACCAACCTCTGCTAGCTTCAGAATGTTCTTCTGCAGCTTTCTTCACCTCTGTCAGCCTTCATAGAATTTAAGAGAGTCAGTGCCTGGCTTTGGCTTAAGGGAATGTTGTGGCTGGTTTGATCTTCTATCCAGACCACCAAAACTTTCTCCGTATCAGCAATAAGGCTGTTTTGCTTTATCATTCATGTGTTCACTGGAATAGCACTTTTAATTTCCTTCAAGAGCCTTTCCTTTGCATTCACAACTTGGCTAACTGTTTTGTGCAAGAGGCCTAGCTTTTGGCCTATTTCAGCTTTTGACATGCCTTCATCTATAAGCTAATCATTTCTAGCTTTGATTTTAAAGCTTCTTCTTCCTTTCGCTGGGACACTTAGAGGCCTTCCTTTCACTGGGACACTTGAAGGGTAACGACCAAATTTCAGCCTAATTAGCCTAATTTCAATGTTGTTGTGTCTTAAGGAATAGGGAGGCCCAGGGAGAAGGAGAGAGATGGGGGAACAGCAGTCAGAAAACACAAAATTTTTCAATTAAGTATGCTGTCTTATGCGGGCACTGTTAGTGGCACCCCCAAACAATTACAATAGTAACATCAAAGACCACAGATCACTATAGCAGATAATAATAATTAAAAAGTTTAAAATATTGTGGGAATTATCAAAATATGATACAGAGAAATGAATTGAGCACATAGTGTTGGAGAAATGGTGCTGATAGACTTGTGTGACAAAGGGTTGCCATAAATCTTCAATTGTAAAGAAACACAAAATCTGTGAAGTGGAGTAAAGCAAAGCACGATAAGATGACGTGTGCCTGTACTGTGGAATGCACATAATATTCCATTTTAACATTTTAAACAAATGAAGGAATAAAAAATGTATCATAATTTATCAAAGTATTTATTATCTTATCCTTCATTCTCCAAATTTGATTACTTCTCTGACTGCTTTGGTACAGCATGGTGGCTCGGTACCTTTTGTCAGCCTAATACATAGCTTGGAGAACAATCACATATGAACACCTCCCTTGAGTTCCTAGGGTTCTGTGCATTTTCTAGGACACTGGTGGTAGGTAGGTCACTCTCTTTTCTGCTCAAGAAAAAAAAATGGAAATGAAAATAATACTATCATAGAAATATCATTAAATCTACTCTAGTTTTTTTTTCTATTTTTTAATTAAAAAAGTATTTAATAACAAAGTATTTGCAACACATTTCAAGACCTCAATCACTGGGGCAGTAAAATGGACATTGGCTTCGAGTTTAAGGACCTGGGTTTAAGATGATTATAACGCTTGCTTGCTGTAAAACTTTGAACATGTTTATACATCTCTGAGCCTCAGTTCCTGTAAAATGCCAATAATGATAATACCACTTCACTTGGATTACTATGTAGGAGTAAATGTAATGTTATTTGAAAAGCAATTTTCAAAATGTAAAGCTCTGGGCAAATCTGAATTCTACATACACATATACGCATATGTAATTTTCCTTTTCCTCATTGCCAGGCCTTTAACTCAGGCCCTGAAATACCTATTATCTTTCTCTTTCCTGACCTTATATAAATTTGTCACCTTTTTTTGTTTTTTTAGAACCATTCCCACAACTTGTAGCTGATCCAGCTAACAGTTCTAGATTTACTGTTTTCCAGTAGAACCAGGTATGGTAAGCCCCATAGTGATTAAGTTTAATGCAGCCTGGATCAGAGAAAAAAATTCCTTACTTATTTAAAAATATTTCATCTTTTCTCTATCCCCCAGAGAATGCTTAGATACATACCAAAAGTCAAGCTCTTTGTTTGTCCTCACAGTACCTCCAGAATGTACCCACACATGGTCCAGGGCAGAAAGACAGTTTAAAAGGCAAGTGATTGACCACATAGAACAGGTCAAGGTAGAGGCCTAGGGAAGACAGGACCTGAGTTCCTTTGATGGCTGAGGCAAGGTTCTCTAGATGTGTTGGCATTCTCCACATTTGTATGGAAACTTATGGCAATAGGATCTGGCTACACACACCACTATTGTTCCAAGCTTTAACCTTACAAGTGACAGCCTAGTAGAGAAGGATAGATGGGAAAACTAAGATCAATTGCCTCTTATGATGTTTCTTGGGCCTCTACCAATAGTCCAGTTTCTATCAGTTCCTCCTTCTACTAGCTCTGACCCATAATGGAAATTCCTCTGCCTTATCCCCATTGACTTCTCTCACCTACTAATTTGTTGTCTTTCTTAGTGAGAATGGTGCCCCTTCAATTCCTAATTCTTTATTCAAAAAGAAACTCTTACATGTACACTACAGGAGACTTATACAAGACTATTCATAGGGTGCTCTTCACAGTAGCACAATATGACAACAACCCAAATGCCCATTGATGGAATAGTGGGTGGATAAGCTATGATATATTCCTACGATGGAATATTAGAGAGCAGTCAAACCAGTGAACCATGGCAACATCTAGTGATATGGATGAATCTTACTAATCTAATACTAAGTATATAAAAAGTAAGTCCTCAAGTATTAAATACAGCATAATATCCTTTATATAAACTTAAAACAATATTTTAAAAAGGTTTTTTAGAAATCCATATAACTGTAATACAATTATCTAAAAAGGAAACCAAAGGATTGATGAACATGGGACTGATGATAAAGATTACTTACTTGGGTGGGGGAGAGGTAGAGAAATTAAAGTGAGGAGGAACCATATAGTTGGATGTACATTATTGTCAAAGTCCTAGTTTTTGTTTCGGGAAATAGGTTCCCAAGTGCTTAATTACATTGTTTTTGTAAACGAACTAGCTAAATGAAAGTGGGTCACATGTGTCTATGTCTTTGTCAAGGTGAACTGAAATATGCAGCAAATGTAAAAATACACACCAGATTTCAAAGACCTAGTATCAATAAAAAGCAATGTAAAATATCTCATTAATGCATACTTATATTGATGATATGTTGAAATTATAACATTGTGGATATATGGGGTTAAATAAGATGTAATATTAAAGCTAATTTCACTTTATTCTTTTTACTTTTTTTTGGCAAATGAACCCAGGTCTCCTGCATGTCAGGTGAGCATCTACCAATAAGTGACCCTTGCACTACCTCTTTTTACTTTTTACTGTGGCCAACAGAAACATTTAAATGACATATTTGGCTCAAATTTGTGGCTTCGTTATATTTCTGGTCTTTATAAGTATAAAAACTTGTTTTTAGATTCAAAGCTATTTAGTTTGTTTTTTAGGCTTCATAATTCTATTGTATTTTATTTTGGGGTTCTAGCAGGTATGCAGTAGTATTTCATTGTGGTTTTGATTTTCATTTCCTTAATGAATAATAATGTTGAGTATTTTTTTTCATATGCTTTTTATCTATTCATATATCTTCTTTGGAGCCATATCTATTGAGGTCCTTTGCCCATTTTTAACTGGGTTGTTTGTATTGTTAAGTTATAGAAGTTCTTTATGCATTCTGGGTATTAAACCTTTATGAGATATATGGTTTCCAAATATTTTTTGCCATTCTGTAGATTGTCTTTTTACTTAATTGATAATGTCCTTTGACATACAAAAGTTTTTAATTTTGATGAAGCCCAACTTACGTAATTTTCATTTATTGCTTGTGCTTTTAGTGTATAAGTTTAAGACTCATAGCTTATTATATGGTCCTAAAGAGATTTCCATATGTTTTCTTTAAAGATTTTTATCTCTTATATTTAGCTAATTAGTACATTTTCAGTTAATTCTTGTACATGTTGTGAGGTAGTGGTCCACTTTCATTCTTTTGCTTGTGGATATCCAGTTTTCCCAGAACCATTTGTTAAAGAAGCTATTCTATTCCCCTTTGAATAGACTTGGTACCCTTGTCAAATATAAAATGGCCAAGAGCAATAAAATATTTAAAAAATACAAAAAACAATTTGGCCACAGATGTGTGGGTTTATTTCTGGACACTCAATTGGTCTATATGACTGTCCTTTACCAATACACACTGTTTTGATAACTGTAGCTTTGTAATAAGTTCTGAAATTGGGAAATATGAGTACTCCTACTTTCTTCTACTTCTTTAAGATTGTTTTGGCTATTTGGGGTCTCTTGCCCTTTCATATGAGTTTGATAATTAAGTTTTCCATTTCAATGAAGAAGGATGTTGGACTTTTGATTGGCATTGCATAAATCTGTAAATTGCTTAGGGTACTACTGTAATCTTAATAATATTCATTCCTCCAACCCATGAGTACAGAATATCTTCCCATTTATTTAGATCTTCTTTAATTTCTTTCAATAATGATTTGTAGTTTTCTGTGTACAAATCTTTTATATACTTGGTTAAATTTATTTATAGAAATTTTGTTTTTGCTACTATTGTTAATACAATTGTCTTGATTTCCTTTTCAGATTGTTGATTGTAGGTTGTAAAAACACCATTGAGTTTTGTGTATTGATCTTGTACTTCACAACTTTGTTGAATTAATGTATTAGCTTTAGTAGCTTTCTTGTAGATTCTTCTGGATTTTCTCTATACAAAAACATGTCATCTGTAAACAGGGATCGTTTTACTTTTCCTTTCCAATTTATATGCCTTTTATTTCTTTTTCTTGCCTAATTGTTCTGACTATCACTTCCAGTACAATATTGAATGGCAATGGTTATAGCAGGCATTCTTGTTTTTTTCCCAGATCTTAGGAGAAATAGTTTGTCTTTTACTATTGAGAATGATGTTAGCTGTGTATTTTTCATATATGCTGTTCATCATGCTGAGGAAGTTCCCTCCTATTCTTGGTTTCCTCAGTTTTTTTAATCACAGAAGAGTGCTGGATCTTGTCAAATGTCATGTCTATAGCAATTGAAATGATCTTTTTCTTCTTTGAGTCTATTAATGTGGTGTGTTACACTGATTGATTTTCTTATGTTGAATCACCTTTGCAAACCTGGGATAAATCCCATTTGATCATGGTGTATAAACCTTTTAATGTGCAGTGGGCTTAAGTTTGCTAGTATTTTACTAAGGATTTTTGCATCTGTGCTAATAAGGGGTATTAGTTTGTATTTTTATTACCTTATAATATGTCTATTTGACTTGATATTGGGGTGATAATTCATAAAAGGAATTAGGAAGTATTCCTTCCTCTACAAGTTGTGGGAAGAGTTTGAGAAGGCTTAGTCATAATTCTTTGAATGGCAAAATTCACCAATGAAGCCATCTGCTCTGGACTTTTCTTTGTTGGGATGTTTTTGATTACTAATTCAATCTCTTTACTTGTTATAGGTCTCTTGAGATCTCTAATTCTTCTTCAGTCAGTTTAAGTAGCTTCTGGAATTTTTCCATTTCATCTAGGTTGTCTCATTTGTGGGTGTACACATGTTCAATATAGCCTCTGATAATACATTTTACTTCTATGAGACCAGTATCGATATCCCCCATTTCTGATGTTAGTTATTTACATCATTTCTCTTTATTTTCTTTCTCAGACTAGCTAAACATTTGCAAATATTTAAAAACATTTTTATTGTGAAATATAACATATACATATAAAGAAAAGAAAGAAAGAAAACATTTTTCACAGTATTTTTAAACACGTAGTTACAGAGAAGATTTCAGAATTTTGTTATGGGTTACCATTCCACTATTTCAGGTTTTTCCTTCTTGCTTCTCCAAAACACTGGGGGCTAAAAGAAGTATGGTTTGCCAACCCCCAACCAACATCATTACTGTTAATGCTTAAGAACACCTAGGGCTCTAACTGAGACATTTGCCAATTTTACTGGGTATTTTCAAAGAATCAACTTTTGGTTTTGTTGATTGTTTCTACTGTGTTTTTATTCCCTATTTCATTTTCTCTGCTCTAATCTTTAGTTTTTCTTTCCTTCTGCTTATTTTGGGTTCAGTTTGCTCTTCTTTTTCCATTTCCTGCACATTTGAGGTTAAGGTATCGATTTGAGTTCTTTCTTTTTCTTTTAATGTAAACCTTTAGAGCTATAAATTTCCCTCTGAGCACTGCCTTGCTGCATACATTTTGGTGTGTTCTATTTCTCTTTTCATTCATTTCAAAATATTTCCCAAATTCCCGTGTGATTAAGAGAACATTACTTAATTTCCATATATGTGTGAATTTTCCATTTCTTCCTCTGTTATTGATTTCTAGCTTCATTCCATTGTGGTCACTGGAGATAGTTTGTATGATTGTTTTGTGACCTAACACATAGTTCATCCCAGAGAATAATCTGGATACTCTTATGAACAGTGCATACTCTGTTGTTGTTGGATAAAGTGTTCTATAAATGTATACTATGTCTGGTTGTTTTGTAGCATTTTGAAGTTCTCTATCACCTTATTCATCTGTCTAGATTTATTATTATTATTATTGAATGTGGCATATTGAAGTCTTCTACTATCGATGTAGAAATGCCTATTTCTCCCTTAAATCTGTCATTGTTTGCTTCATGTATTTTTCAGTTGTGGTGTTAGGTGAATATATATTAATAACTGTCATATCTTTTTGATAAATTGACCTTTTATCAATATAAATTGCCCTTTGCCCCTTTTGACAGTTTTTGATTTAAA
This sequence comes from Myrmecophaga tridactyla, assembly GCA_004026745.1. Lineage (NCBI taxonomy): Eukaryota > Metazoa > Chordata > Mammalia > Pilosa > Myrmecophagidae > Myrmecophaga > Myrmecophaga tridactyla. The sequence continues at coordinate 10,797 of PVIY010039357.1, forward strand.
GACTACTTTGTGGACTTCTGGGAAGATGGTGGAATAGGATAGGTCGAGTTCACCCCTGCCCCAAAGAACAGCTAGAGAACAGACAGAAAAAAGACTGGGAGAGTGATTTTACGGTGTAAGTGACCCAGGAGGATCTTCTACACTACATAGGAAGGCCCTGGTTGAAAAAGCAGAACTGAGGCACAGAGAACTGGAGACCAGCCAACTAGTGCAAACAGCCTAGCACATCCATTTCCAGATGGAGGCCCAGAGATGTCAGGAGTGCACAGACAAGAAGTCGGGGCAAGGAAATAAGCCAAGCTG
>PVIY010039357.1:11199-23261 GCA_004026745.1 Myrmecophaga tridactyla
AACACCCCACACACCTGCCCCATACATGTGCACAAACCTGTCCCAGCCTAGCCCACCACTCCCACAGAAGCGCACAGTCTCGCCCCAACCCTCCGAGACCTGAGTATCCGTGGCCAGCCCCTCGACACCCATCTCCTCCTCCCTACCCTCCACAGGCACTCACCTGCGCAGCTGGGCTGCAGATATTCACCTTCATACCCGGGCCACACCCACACCATACAGTCCCTCAACCCCACCCGGCCCCCACTCCCAGCTCTACACATGAGCATATCAGCATTTGGCCTCCAGATGCATGCCCTGCAAGCTCAGGCTCCCAGTCATGCCCTGCCCTCTCAGCTCTGCACAAGTGCACACCAGAGCCCTGCCCCCCAGACCTGCACACACCAGGGCCCTGCACCCCAGATCCACACACCAGAACAGCCACATCCTCCCTACCTACCGGGCACCCATGTATTCGTGCATGGACCTCTTGACAAATATACCCCACTCACCCCTGCCCCACACATGTACAGAACCTTGCCCCACCCCACAGCACAAGTGCCCTTCTACCACACATGGCAGGTGCACTCGGGCACATATGTGCCACATAGCCTCTGCGCTGTACAAGTGGGCACCCCTACCCCACTCTACCCCTGCACCTGTGGATATGAATCATGGCCCAACCCACCCATCATCACCCACCCCTTACACACATCCCACAACCTCCGTGACCTGTGCCCCGCCCCTACACACTTGTGCATCTGCATCCCAGCAGCCCAGGACCCATCCCCTTGTGCAAGAACACACACACACACACCAGTCTCCCTGTGCCTTGACTTCTGTGCCCTGTACACCACACCCTGACAACCACAACCCACATGATTCACGTGCCCACCTGTATCCTGCCCACATACCAGTCCCAGCACAGTTGATTAGACCTCCAACTGCCTCCTGGTGTGCCCTACTTCTGTGTCCCCCTCACTGCACCATGTTCCTATACCTCAAGGCCTGCCTGAGCTGTACCTTGCACCCATGGCCCCTGCACTGCACCTCCACAACCCCATGACCCCATACTCACAGGCACCAGCATAGAGTCCCCGACCCATGCATATACCTTTACCACAATCCGTCACTAGACTGCTCTGCCCCTCCCCATGCCCTGCATCCTGCACCATAACTGTCTCACAACTACAAAGCTTTAAACTAGGAAGGAAATCAGCATACGAAGTAACCCTATAACGATATTTACATGCTGCAAAGACAACAGATTACTAACAATATGACGACGCAGATAGATACAGTTCAGTCTAATGACCAAATTAAAACAGCAGAGGAGACACAGACTTTGGGACAACTAATCAAAGATGTTCATATAACTTTACGAAATAAAACCAGTGGGATGGCTAATGACATAAAGGAGATCAAGAAGACACTAGAAGAGCATAAAGAGGAATTTGAAAGAATAAATAGAAGAATAGCAGATATCTCAGAAATTAAAGATGCTGTAGACCAAATTAAAAATATACTAGAGATACACAACAGCATATTTGAAGAGGCAGAAGAAAGAAAAAGTGAACTAGAGGACAAGACAACTCATTTCAAACACACAAAAGAGCAAATGACAAAAAACGATAGAAACATTTGAATTGGATTTCAGGGAAATGATGGACAAAACAAAGCACACAAATATAAGACTCATTGGAGTCCCAGAAGGAGAAGAGAAGAGGAAAGGGCTAGGAAGATTAGTGGAGGATATAATGGGGGGAACCTCCTAACCTTTATTGAAGATATAAATAGGCAAATCAAAGAAGCCCAACAAACTCCAAATAGAATAAATCCAAATAGGCCTACCCCAAGACACATATTATTTATTCAATCTGTCAAATGTTGAAGAGAAGCAGAAAATCCTGAAATTGGCAAGAGAAAAGCAATCTACCACATACAAGAGAAACACATAAGATTGAGTTCAGACTACTCAACTGGCCCTGTGGAGGTGAGAAGGCAGTGGTATGATAAATTTAAGATCCTGAAAGACAAAGACTTCCAGTCAAGAATTCTGGACCCAGCCAAATTGTCCTTCAAAACTGAGGGAGAGATTAAAATTTTCGCAGAAAAACAAAGGCTGAGAGAATATGTCAAAAAGAGACCAGCTCTTCGAGAAATATAAAGGGAGTTTTGCTGGCTGAAAAAAAAAAAAAAAAGACAGGAGAGGGACATCTAGTGGAAGGCACAGTAATAAAGAGTACCAGTAAGGATAACCGAAAGGATAAAAAGAAAAGAGGGAGGGGGTGTGAGGGTAGTTCAATGGTAGAAGTCTAGACTGCCATGTGGGAGACCCAGGTTTAATTCTTGGCCCAAATACTTCCCAAACAAACAAGCAAAAAAATTCAACAAATGCTGCTTCAAATAACTGGATGCTCACATGGAAAAAGAATGAAATGTGACCCCGCCATATAGCATACAAAAAACAGAGAGAGAGAGAGAGAGAAAAGAGGGAGAAGAACATATAGATCTCAAATAAAGTTCAAATGGTAAGATGTTGGATTCAAGAAATGCCTTCACAGTAATAACTTTGAATGTTAATGGACTAAACCTACCAATTAAAAGATACGAATTGGTCAAATGGATAAAGAAATATAATCCAGCTATATGCTGCTTACAAGAGACTCATCTTAGACATAAGGATACAAATAGATTGAACATGAAAGGATGGAAAAAGATGTTCCACGCAAGTTATAACCAAATAAAAGCAGGACTAACTACACTAATATCAGACAAAATAGACGTTAAATGTAAAGATATCATAAGAGACAAAGAAGGACAGTATATATTAGTAAAAGTGACAATTAACCAAGAAAAAATAACAATCATAAATGTCTATGTTCCCAATCAAGGAGCTCTAAAGTACATGAGACAGAATTGGCACAACTGAAGGGAGCAATGAATGTTTCAAAAATAATGGTAGGAGACTTCAATATACCATTCTCCTCTATATACAGAACGAGCAGACAGAGATTCAACAAGGAAATGAAGAATTTAAACAATTTGATAAATGAATTTGACCTAACAGATATATATAGTTTGTTACATGGCAAATCACCAGGATAAACATTTTTCACTAGTGCACATGGAACATTCTCTAGGATCTTGATCATATGCTGGGGCACCAAATAGGTCTTCATAAATTTAAAAACACTGAAATTATTCAAGGCATTTCCTCTGATCACAATGGAATGAAGCTGGAAATCAATAACCACCAAAGAACAAGAACTTTCAGAAATATATGGAGATTAAATAACATGGTCTTAAACAATGAGTGGGTCAAACAAGAAATTGTTAGAGAAATCAGTAGCTATCTGGAGATGAACAAAAACTTACGGGATGTGACAAAGGTTGTGCTAAGAGGTAAATTTATTGCCCTAAAGGTCTATATCAAAAAACAAGAAAGAGCAAAAACTGAGGACTTAACTGCTCACTTGGAGGAACTTGAGAAAGAACAGCAAACTAACTCCAAAGCAAATACAAGAAGAAAAATAACAATGATTAAAGCAGAGTTAAATAAATGGGAGAACAAAAGAACAATAGAAAGAATCAATAAAATCAGAAGTTTGCTCTTTTCAATAAAATCAATGGGTTACTAGCAAGGCTGACCAAGAAAAAAAGAAAGAGGATGCAAATAAACAAAATCAGAAATGAGAGGAATGTGTAACCACAGACCCTAAAGAAATAAAAGAAATCATAAGAGGACACTATGAACAACAAATGCTGAACAACTAGACATCTTAGATGAAACAGGCAAATTCCTGGAAACACAAAAAGAAGCTATACTGACTCAAAAAGAAATAGAAGATCTCAAGAAACCAATCACAGTAAAAAGATTCAAACAGTTATCAAAAATCTTCCCACAAAGAATAGCCCAGAGCCAGATAGCTTCACAGGGGAATTTTATCAAACATTACAAAAAGAACTAACACCAATCCTGCTCTAACACTTCCAAAAAGTTGAGGAAAAAGGAACACTACCTAACTTATTTTATGAAGCTAACATCACTTTAAAACTAAAACCAGGTAAAGATGCTACAAGGAAGGAGAACTACCGACCAATCTCCCCAATGAATATACAAGCAAATATTCTCAAAAAATATTAGCAAATCGAATTCAACAGTGTATCAAAAGAATTATACACCATGACCAAGTGGGGTTTATACCAGGAATAGAGCACATTAACAAACTAAAAGGGAAAAATCATATGATCATCTTGATTGATGCTAAAAAGCATTTGACAAAATTCAACACCCTTTCCTGATAAAAAACACTTCAAAAGGTAGGAATCAAAAGTAACTTCCCCAAAATGATAAAAGGCATATATGAAAAACCAATAGCCAGCATCATAATCAATGGTGAGAGGCTCAAAGCTTTCCCTTTAAGATGGGGAACGAGACAAGGATGCCCTCTATCACCACTATTATTCAACATTGTACTAGAAGCTCTAGCTAGAGCTATCAGGCAGGAGAAAGAAATAAAAGGCATCCAAACTGAAAAGGAGTAAGTAAAATTTTCATTATTTGCAGATGACATGACACTATACTTGGAAAATCCAGAGAAATCTACACGAGTTACTAGAGCTAATTAATAAGCAAACTCAGCAAGGTGGAAGGTTATAAAATTGTGCAAAAATCAGAAATGTTTCTATACACAGGCAATGACCTGAGGAGTCAATTAAGGAAAAATTCCATTCAAAACAGCAACTAAAAGAATCAAGTATCTAGGAATGAACTTAACTAGGGATGTAAAGGAGTTGTAGACAGAGAACCACATAACATTGTTAAAAGAAATCAAAGAAAATCTAAATAGAGATTCAATGCAGTACCAACCAAAATTCTATCAACCTACTTTGAAGACTTGAAAAAGCTAGTTTCCAAATTCATCTGGAAGGGAAAGAGATCCCAAATAGCTAAAAGCATCCTAAAAAAGAAGAAAGAAGTGGGAGGATTAACCTTCCCCATTTTTAAAACATTATAAAGCCACAGTGGTCAAAACAGCAGGTAATAAAAAAAAACATCATGGTAATGGCACAAAGAAAGAGGCAATGGCCAATGGAATCAAATCAGAGTGCAGAAATATACCACCAAATCTATGGTCAACTGATTTTTGACAAGGTCCCCAAATCCACTGAACTGGGACAAAATAGTCTTTTCAATCAATGGGCATGGAAGAACTAGATATCAATTGCCAAAAGAATGAAAGAGGACACTTACCTTACACCCTATAGAAAAATTAACACAAATTGGATCAAACACCTAAACATAAGAACCAGTACCATACAACTCCTAGAAGAAGATGTAGGGAAACATTGTCAAGACCTAATAATAGGAGGTAGCTTTCTAAATGTTACATCTAAAGCATAAGCAATAACAACAAAAATAAATAAATGGGAACTCCTCAAAATCAAATGCTTTTTATGCCTCAAAAGACTTTTGTCAAAAAGGTGAAGAGGCAGCCAACTCAATGGGAGAAAATACTTGGAAAACACACATCGGATAAAGGTTTAATATGCTGTATACATAAAGAAATCATACAACTGAACAATAAAAGGACAAGGAACCCAATTATGAAGTGGGCTAAAGACATGAATAGACATTTCTGTGAAAAGCAAATACAAATGGTAAAAAGCACATGAAGAGATGCTCATTTTCATTGGCTATAAGGGAAATGCAGATAAAGACTACAATGACATACCACCTCACACTTATAAGGATGGCTGCTATTCAACAAACAGGAAACTATAAATGCTAGAGAGGATGTGGAGAAACTGAGACACTTATGCACTGCTGGTGGAAATGTATAATGTTGTAGCTGCTATGGAAGATAATCCAGCAGTTCCTCAGAAAACAAAATATTGAGTTGACCTATGACATGGCAATACCACTACTAGGTATATACCTAGTAGAGCTGAAAGCAGTGACACAGACATCTGCACACCGATGTTCATAGCAGCACAATTCACAATCACTAAAAGATGGAAACAATCCAAGTATCAATCAACAGATGAGTGGATTAACAAAATGTGGTATATACTATTATGCAGCAGTAAGACAAAATGATGCTCTGAACCACATGACAAGATGGATGAGCCTTGAGGACATAATGCTAAGTGAAATAAGCTAGACACAAAAGGACAGATACTGTATGATTCCACTTTTATGACCATGGTAAAGGTAAAATCAAAGGCTTATAATACAGAATATAGGGAACCCAGAAATACACAGAAGATATGTGAACAGTTTGCTAATGAGGTTGAACTTAATCGTAAGAGAATAGACAGAAATGAGGGAGGTACACTAGTAAGTCTATAAGTAATCGTACCATATTGAAGGTGAACATGATTGAAAGGGGTTGTATAGACTCATGTGTCCCACCAATTAACAGTACAAATATAAATAAGTTCTGGCATGAACTACTGCAAAGGTATGGAAATTGTGCAAAGAGTGTATAATTTCAGGGTATGGGGGAACTTTTATTACATGCTATGGGCTATGTTTAACAGGAAAACATCAACAGTACTGCAGCAATACCTGGGGTACATAAGGGGGGAGGGACAAAAGTTGGGGGGGTTGAGTTTTCTATTTGGTGAGGGTGTGTTAATCGGCTATCTTTCTCTTGGAAACAATGAAATGATCTAAAATTGAAAGTGGTGATGGATTGTTGATGGACATTATACATGAGGCCCAGTAGAAAGAGGTGACTGAAAGATGCACTGACTGAGAAGTAGATCGGCAAAAGAAGGTCTAAACATATGATCAAACATAGTGCTGCTTCAAAAAAGAACAAAGCTGTGAAGCATGCAATGATGTGAATGAGCCTGTGGGACATTTGCTAAAGCAAAATAAGCCAACAACAAAAGAGAAAATACTGCATGATCTCATTTAGAAAATACTTAAAAGAAATCTGGGGCCTAGACTGTAAGCTCTTATAGCAGTCACATTTAGTCCAGAGTGGTAATTGTTATTTTTGGATTTAGAGGAGCTGTTTTAAATATGTATAATCTGGTATTTAGAGATATGAATGAAGCTGATTGTGTCAGGAGTATGGTAATTCAGAATACAGTGGTAAGGAAGACATTGCCTATATTTTAGAACTTCACTTACTCTTTGAGACCAAAGGAAGAAAGCTTTATTATGTCCACAACCTAGGTTTTCTGTAGCACATAATGTAACTCAACCTGTTTGGATAGATCATTTAAACAATCCAAACACAGGTAGCCCAGAATAAGAATGAGAGCTTTTAGCCCTGTAAAGTTTAATGAAATGCCTGGATACATCCCAGAGTATATTAAGCAGATAATCAAAAAGTATTGGCAAAGTCCTTTGAGGTATGGGAGAAAAATTATGGAACTATTAAACTTTACCACCCGGTAAACCCCAGATGCTGTGCCAAACATTCGGGACATCCAAATCAACAGGCCAAGTCCTTAATCTCAAGGCTTGCTCTTGTGAAGCTTATGCATGTAGAAGAGAAACTGAGCTACATATAGGTATACCGAAAAGTCACCTTCAGAGGACCTCTTTTGTTGCTCAGAAGTGGCCCCTCTCTCTCTAAGCCCAACTCTGCAAGTGAAACCATTGCCCTCCACCCTTCTTGGAACATGACATCCAGGGATGAAAGTCTGCCTGGCAGTGTGGGAGAGGACCACAGGGATAAGCCTGGCCCTGGCACTGTAGGATCAACAAGGCCATCCTGACCAAAAGGAGGAAGATAAGTGTAACAAATTAAGTATCAGTGGCTGAGAGAGTACAAATAGAGTTGGGAGGCTACAATGTAGGTCAGTCTTACACATGCTTCAGTTAGACATTGCTACCTATCATAACTTGACAAACCCCAACCAAAACCATTCGCGCCAATCCTAAAGAATACCTAGGGCATTATATAAGATTCTACAAAGGTTCCATGCACTAGGGTAACTCTCCAAAACCTACAACCTCAGATAAGTCTTGAAATGCAGAGGGGCCAGCCCTTCCAGAACATCAACTAGTTCCATTCCCCTATCTCATATTATCGACAGCTCCTTTCAACATGAAAAAGTTAGAATTGGCAGGCATAGCCCAAATACCCCTAAAGAGTGGGAGAAACATCAGAGGTGATGGTGGAGTTATACAGAGAAGGTAGGGTTTAACAAAGAGTATGAGTGCTGAATCATTATACTGATATTTCTTTTAGCCTCCAGTCCTTTAGAGCAGCTAGAAATAAAAACCTAAAATTGTGGAATTGTAACCCATACCAAACTCTGAAATCTGTTCTCCAACTAATTATGGCAATGTGCTTTGAAATTTATTGCTTTCATTTATATGTGTTATTTAAAGAGAAGGAGGAGTATAACAGAGAAGATAAGATTTAACAAGTGAGTATGATTGATGAATCATTATATTGATATTTCTGTTGGTCTCCAGTGTTTTGGAGCAGCTAGAAGGAAAAACAAACAATCCTGGAACTGTAACCCATTCCAAATTTTAAAATCTATTCTATAACTACTTGTTAAAATGCATTTGGAAATTTATTGCTTTTTGTATATGTCATATTTCACAATTAAAAAAATTAAAAGAAAAACAAAAACAAAAAGACGATTTTGTCTAATGTAAGTATAACCATCTTCCTTTTTTTTTTTTTTTTTTTTTGCATGGGCAGGCACTGGGAAATGAACCCATGTCTCTGGCATGGTAGGTGAGAACTCTGCCTGGTGAGCCACCATCCTCTTTTGATTACTATTTTCATGGAATCTTTATTCCATCCTATTGCTTTCAACCTACTTGTACCTTTGAGTATAAGATGATTCTCTTATCAACAGCATGTAGTCATGGTTTTTAAAACAATCCATTCAGTCAATTTCTGTCTTTTCACTGAAAAATTTAATCCATTTACATTTAAAGTGACTATTGATAATGCAGGGCTTTCTTATGCCATTTTGCTCTTTGGTTTGTGTTAAGTCTTATACCATTTTGTCCCTCATTTCTTACATTACAGCCTATTTTTATATTTTGTTTATCTTTTGTAGTGCACCCCTTAGAACTCATTCCCTTCTGTGCATATTTTTCTGATATTTTTTGTGGTTACAATGGAGCTTGGATTTAACATGCTAAATCTATAAAAATCTCTTTTCCATTAATACCAACTTAATTTCAATAGCGTATACAAACTATACTCCTATACCTCTTCACCCCCCCATTTTTTATATACTTCTTGTCACAAATTATACATTTATACATTATGAGTCCAAATTTATTGGTGTATAATTACCCTTAATGCATTTGATTTTTACTGTGGGAAGTAAAAAGTGGAGTTATAAACCAAAAATATAATAGTACTAGCATTTATATTTACCCATATACTAGAGATCTTTACTTCATCATGTCACTTTGATCTATTGTCCAGTGTCCTTTCCTTCAATCTGCAGAACTCCTTTCAGCATTTCTTGTGGGGCAAGCCTAGTTATGATATTCTCAGTTTTTGTTTATCTGGGAATGTCTTAATCTTCCTCTTATTTTGGAAAGGCAGTTTTGCTAGATGTAGAACTTTTATTGGCAGTTTTTGCTTTCAGCACTTTAAATATGCCCTCCCTCTGTTCTTACCTTCATGGTTCCCAATGAGAAATCAGAACTAATTCTTATGGAGGTTCCCTTGTATATGACATGTTGCTTCTCCTTCGTGTCGTCTAGAATTCTGTCTTTATATTCAGCATTCAACAGCTAGATTATAATGTGTCTTGTTGTGATCTATTTGGTTTTGTCCTATTTGGAGTTTGTTGAGCTTTTTGGATGTGTATAGTCATGTCTTCTGTTAAGTTTTGGGAGTTTTCAGGCATAATTAAAAAAAATTCTCTCTGCCTCTTTCCCTCTATTTTTCTCTTTCTTGGACTTCCACAATGCATATATTGGTACACTTGGTCATACCCAAAAGTCTCTCAGTTTCTATTCACTTTTCTTCACTCTTTTTCCCTTTTGCACCTCAGTTTGCAGAATTTTAATTATCTTATCTTCAAGTTTACTGATTCTTTCTTCTGCCACCTCCAATCTGCTGTTAGATCCCAATAGGGGATTTAAAAATTTCTGTTTATGGTCTTCAGCTCACTTTGATTCCTTTTCATGATTTCTATCACTTTATTGATATTCTTTTTGCATTCATTTTTTTTTGTTTTCCTGATTTCCTATAGTTGTTTTTCCATATTTTCTTTTAGATCTTAGAGCATATTAGAACCATTTTTAGAAAGCTTTTATCTGGTACTGCATTGCACAGTAATTGCTGACTGTTATAAATCCTCACTCTTTCTTTTATTATATCAATTTTACTGTGAAATATTCACATAATATAAAATATACCCTTTAAAGTATGCAGACTTTGGAACAACTAATCAAAGATGTTCATAGAACTTTACTAAATGAATTCAATGGGTTGACTAATGACATAAAGGAGATCAAGATGACCCTAGAAGAGCATGTAGAAGAATTTGAGAGAATAAATAGGAAAATAGATATCGCAAAGACTAAAGATGCTGTAGATGAAATAAAAAATATACTAGAGGCACAGAACAGCAGATTTGAAGAGGCAGAAGAAAGAATATGTGAACTAGAGGAAAAGACAATTGACTTCAAACTCACAAAAAGAAAGCCTTACCCATTAGTAATTAATTCCCATTTCCCCAACTCCCCAACCCCTGGAAGCCACTAATCTACTTTCTTTCCCTGTGGATTTTCCTGTTCAGTACATTTCATATCAATAGGATCATAAATATAAATATATGGCCATTTCTTCCTGGTTTCTTTCACTTAGCATAACATTTTAAAAGTTAATCTATGTTGTTTCATGTATCAAAACTCCATTCCTTTCTATGGCTTACTAATATTCCATTGTATTGATATACCATATTTTGCTTATATGGTAAATGTTGATGGGCATTTGTATTGTTTACACTTTTGGCTATTATGAGAAATGCTGCTATGAACATCAATATACAAGTTTTTTTTTTAACATACATTTTCATTTCTCTAGGGAATATATTCAAGAATGTAATTGCTGGCTCAAATGTAGAGGTATTTAGCCTTTTGGGAACTGCTAGACTGTTTTCCAAAGGATCTGCACCATTTCACAATCCAGTAATGCACAATGGTATCAGTTTCTCCACATCCTCACCAACACTTGTTATTGTCCATCTTTTTTATTATAGGGATTCTAGTAGGTATGAAGGAGAATCTTATTGTGTGTGTGTATTTTTTTTTTACATGGGCAGACACCGGGAAATGAACCCAGCTCTTCAGCATGGCAGGTGAAAATCTACATGCTAAGTCACTGTGGCCCCTTATTATGGCTTTAATTTGCATCTCCCAAATGGCTCGTTATGTTGAGCATCTTTTCGTACACTTATTAGCCATTTGCATATCATCTTGGAGAAATATCTATTCATATCATTTGCCCATCTTTTGATTGGATCATGTCTTTTTATGATTGAGTTACAAAAACATTCTGCATACATTCCCTTATAAGATATGTCATTTGCAAATATTTCTCCTATTCTGTGAGTAGTCTTTCAACTTTCTTTTAGTTATCATTTGAGCTCAGAGGTTTACATTTGATCAAAGTCCAGTTTACCTATTTTTCTTTTATTGCCTGTGCTCCTCATTATTTTTCATTGCTTCTGTTATATCTTAGAGAAGGTAAAATTCAAGGTATGTTTTCTACTGCCTGTAGGTTTGATGTTTAGCCACACTCAAGTGGCTCTGTGACCTTACTCTGATCTCAGGTCTCTGTAGCTTCTTTGAAAATAGTAGTTTGGCTTTGCCATCTTAGTTACTCTCACATTTGTGTCCCTTCAGAAAAACTGGAAATGTATCCTGGGAGAAAAAAAAATCAGTATTTCCTTTCTTTCACCCTTCTATAATGTCAGTTTCTGCTTGTCTTGCAGTTGGCAGAAGAGCAGCAAGATTAAATTCACATAGGTGAATCTCTACCTTCATATCTACTAAATTATACACAGCTTTTCGATAATTGATTGGATTTTGCCTATAGAAACCTATGATAGTACAGGCACACCCTACT
>PVIY010039358.1:0-23159 GCA_004026745.1 Myrmecophaga tridactyla
AATATGGATTTGTTTGAACAGTTCTCATTGGATTCAACATTTCAAGTTCATCAGGAAATGAAGACCAGTTGTGCAATATTATATCTCCAGATCTCAGCTGTCCTTTAAAAAATCATTGTATTTATTGATGTTCTACAGAATAATGCTCTTTTTCCAGTTTTCCTGTTGGTCTGATTATTGAGGTATCAATAGTTTTAGTCAACTTACTCATTTTCACTTTATCCAAAACTATATAAACAGCAAAAACATAATCGAGCTGTCCTTGGCAGGTCACAGATATTAAGATCAAATTCCAATGGTTCATTCCAAATGTGATCATTTTTTTTCCTGATATTTCTAAGCTTATGACAGTTTTACAAAGGAGCTTGGTACCAAGAAAGAGACCAGCTCTGGCATGAACTGTTAGTTTTTCCTGTTTTTAAGTTAATTTTCCTTAACCAGGACAATTTGGAAAGGGTGGTTATTTTCCCAAATATGAGAAATAACTCATGTTTTCTTTGCTGGTAAAGGAAGAGGAGGGTTAAGTGAATTTTGATTTATGGCAATCATTTCCTGTTTATACGCCATGATCTTGCAGTATTCCACTAGCATAAAAGGTAGCAGAGTCTTGTTCATCACACAGTTTCAGGTATACTAGAAATGAATTAGTGGATCATTATCAAACACATATTCTACTCTCCTACTGACTTACGACACATAGTCATAGGGGCTAACATCATTTTCTTCCCCATGAATAGACAAACATTTTTGAATTACCAATTTATCTATCTTGATAGTATTCATATTGGGAGAAACTTGAAAGCTCAGTGCATCCTCACTATTTTCAAAGTGTGAACCGTCACAATGAGCTTTTCTCTATTAAATTTATCTTCTAAGTTTTCAAGGATAGGTAGTTCATGCTTTGATGGATATGTTTGTTTTAGCCAGCCCATCGAGACATTCCTGCAAGTGACTGAATCTTTTCCTCTCTGAATTTGCACATTTTTCCTAGGAATTCATTCACTTCAGGATCCTATGAAACATCGAATTCATGCAGATCTTTTCCTATAAGGACTCCAATTTTTGAGTCTAAATTTTCCCCTGAATCGCAACTTCATGTTACCAGTTTGAGAGCTGGAAGAACAGGCATCACAGAGGCTTCTTGTTTCATCTTCAGTTTCTTCACATACAGCAGTTGATTCACACTTGCAAGCATGTAGGAGTCAGTTTCCATAAGGAGGTTAAACACTGGGTAATTGTATACTTATTTCCATAGCATCTGCTTAATATGAGAAATGGTAGCTGCTTGAGATACTTCCAGCTGATATATATCCAAGTAGGCAGAAGGAAAGCCACAGGTTTTGAGCCATCAGATAGCAACCCGTGAGTCCACTGCCCTGATGTCAAAGATGTCTGCCATAGCAGGAGACCTTATGAAATTGAAGCTCATTTACAACCATGAGACCCTAAAAATGATAGTCTCCATTTCAGTTAGGAAAACAGACGGCATTACTTATTTTTCAAATATGAGAGTTTTCACAGAGAACTTTTTCAGATTAAAAGGTACATTGCCAGGCCCTGGCTCTGGAGTGTGCATCCCCACCGCTTTCAGTCACCTCCTGACTGACTGCCCAATTATGTCTTTTTTGTATGTTTTTAATCATGAAAGGGTGTTGGATTTTGTCAAATGATTTTACTGTGTTTATTGAAATGATTCCATAAATATATTGTACTACATTGATCAAATTTAGTATGATATATTCCTGGGACAAATCCTGCTTGTTTGGTGTATAATTATTTTTTATATGATGTCAGATTTGGTTTCTTAGTATTTTCCTGAGTATTTTTGTATCATAATAATTAGGGTTATTAGCATATAGTTTTATTTCTTTGTGATGTCTTTGTCTGGTTTTTGTATCAGGTTAATATTGACCTTCATATGAGATCTGTTTTTCATATATTTTGGAAGAGTTTGTGAAAGATATGTCTTAATTCTGAAAATGCTTGATAAACTTCACCAGCAAAGTGAATTTTAATCATTTGAGTCCTCTCTCCTTTTTGCTTGCTTGATCTAGCTAAAATTTTGTCAGTTTTTTTATCTTTAAAACATTTGTTGATCAATTTATTTCATCGATTTCTCTATTGTTTTTTATTCTCTATTTTGTTTATTTCTCTAACCTTTATCATTCCCTTCCTTCTGCTTTTTTTTTTCTAGTTTGCTATTATTTTTCTCTTTCCTTAATGTGCAAGAATAGGTTATTGAGTTTTATTTTTTTCTTTAAGTAGGAATTTAGAAGTATAAGTTTCCCTCTGAGCACTGCTTTTGCTGTATGCACCTAGTTTGGTATGTGTTTGTTTTCAAAATGAAAAAATGGTTTTCATTTTTTTTCTCATCTCAAAGAATTTTCTAATTTCCCTCGTGGTTTCTTCTTTTAGCATTGGTTATTTAGGAGTGTATTGTTTAATTTTACATTTTTGTAAATTTCCCATATCTTCTTCTATTATTTATTTTTTAATTGTTGTTGGAGAATATACTTTGGATGTCCTTTTAAATTTATTGAGGGTTCTTTTATGACTTAATATATGGTTTATCCCTGGAGAATGTTTCATGTGACTTGAGAACAATGTGTAACTTCCTGTTGTTGGATGGAGTGTTCTGCAGATGTCTTTTGGTCTGGTTTATTTGGTCTCGTTTATTTCTAATGTTGAAGTCTTTGATTTCCTTATTGATTTTCAGCCTACTTGTTCTGTGCCTTATTAAAAGTTTGACATTGACGTTTCCAACCATTATTGTGGAATAATGTCTATTTTCCACAATGGTTTAATATAGTCAATATTTAATATTGTCTATTTTTCCCTTCAATTCTGTCATGTGTTTCATGAATTTCAAGGAGTTGTTATTAGATGTATATATGTTTATAGTTGTTGTATCTTCTTGATGGGTTGACTCTTGTATAATTATGAATTGTCCTTCTTTGTCTCTAGAAGCTTTTTTGGAATTAGTGTAGCTGCACCAGTTCTATTTTCAAAGCTGTTTGCAAAGTATATATTTTTTCCATCCTTTGACTTCTAATATATTTGTGTCTTGGAATCTGTAGAATGTTCATTATAGATAGTATTTAGTTGAGTTATTTTTTTATCCATCCTGAGAGTCTCTTCCTTTTTAATTTAAATGTGTAAATATTTTACATTTTGTGTAATTATTGATGATATAGGAATTATGTTAGCCATTTTGTTATTTGCTTACCATATGTCACATGCCTTCCTCCTTTTCCTCCGTTTCTGCTTTATCTTAAATAGATATTTTGTAATTTACCCTATTAATTCTCTTATTATTTCTTTTACTATATATTTGAGTTATTTTCTTAGTGATTGCCAGGGGATTACAATTAAAATCTTAATTTATAACCATCTAGCTTAGTTTAATCCAACTTCATTTTAATTGTATATAAAACATTGCTCCTATATAGCTCCATTGCCTGTTCTCTCCTTTTTGCTCTTTTTGTCATACAAGTTCCAACTTTATATTTTACATGGCTATCAATATGGATTTATTATTATTGGTTTATGCAGTTTCCTTTTAAATGTGATATGAGAAAAATGGATTTAGAAACCAAACACATTAACACTATGTCTTTTATTTATCATGTCATTGCCTTTACTAGTAGTACTCTTTATTTTTTCAAGTAGATTCGAGTTACTGTCTAGTGTTCTCTGATTTCATCCTTAAGTACTTCTTTTAGTATTTCTTGTATTGCATGTCCGTTGGTGATAAATTCTCTATTTTTTTTTGTTTGTTTGTTTTGGGGAATGTGATAGTGTTGTCTTTATTTTTTAAGAATTATTTTGCTGGGTAGAGAATTCTTAGTTGAGAGAGTATTTCTTTCAGCACTTGGAAAATGTCAGCCTATGGCCTTCGTGGTTTCTGATGAGTGATCTGCTGTCAATCTTATTGAGGATCGCATATGTTATGAGTTACTTCTCTCTTGCTGTTTTGAAGATTCTCTATCTTTGGCTTTCGATAGTTTGATAATGATGTATATAGATGTAGAACTTTTTTAGTTCATCCTACTCAAAATTTCCTGACCTTCTTGGATATATAAATTAATGCTTTTCATCAAATTTGTAAATTCAGGATCTGTTCAGTTGTATTCATTCTCTTCTGTAATTTTGTAGTCTCTCGTCTTTGTCATGTGTAGCCAATGAAGTCTCTTCTCTATTTGGTTCATGGTCGCCTCATGATTGGACAGAGATTTCCTTTAAAACTCTAGAGTCAGTAGACTCTTACTGGAGGCATTAAGTGTCCCAGTCTTAGGTGAGAGGCACTGTGTGCATGTTGGGGATTGGGGCATGCCTTCAGCACTCAGTCAGGCAGCTGGCAACTGTACCTTCAGGTTCACTTCTCATTTGCTCAGAGCCTCCAGGTCAGCTGTAGGTGGGAGCTTTGGGCTTATCAGGTCTTTGCCGAGTTCATGCGCAAGTCTGGTTCTGAGCAAAACTCCAGGCCTGCGTGTGATCCTCTACGTTCCCAGGAATATATCAGAGCTTTTCAAGATCCTATGGGCATTTTATTCCCTAACTCTTCCTTTTTAGCTTTAGGTTAGCTTATTGTTTTCTCCATCTGTTATTTCTGCCTCAGGCTGCGGAAAAGAAACAATTTTCTGTAAATGCTTTTGACAAGTGCTCCTGTGGCGAAGGTTTGTTATACTGGGTAAACTCAGAATCGGGTCAAATAAAGCAGACTTGTAATAAAACAGAACTGTCCTTAAGAAATGAAGGAGAAATGAGCTCATCTCAGTATTTTTAGGCAGGAGAGAATTTTCAGAGGTCCTTTTTCGTTTTTATTGACATTACCTGAACTTATCTTACTTTGATTGCTTTCTTTTCCCTAAAATTCACATATATAAGAATGCTTATTTTTAAAAAATTGTTCCTCTAGTACATTGTGTATCCACAAACAATTTCTGGTAACTAGAAATACATAAGATTAGAATTTTATTGGTAGCATGGATTTTAGGATATTCATTTTGCTGAAGTGGAGCTTTTCCTACATTTAATCAGATTCTTACCTCTTCCAGATTTGCTCTTTGTGTGATGGTTTAAAACTTTTACAAAGTCTTGTGTTGTATGGAACTTATGTTTCTAGATTTTGTGAAAGAGCATCCATATTATTAATCACTGACTAAATAAATCAACTCTAAGGAAAAGTAGATTGGAATGTGATTTAAAGCAGTACCTTAATTACATCAAGGGATAGTTGCTTAAAGGTCTTCATAGTGAAATGAAATACCATGTGGTTTACTTTATGATTTTTAAGTGCTTTTCTTTATATACATGAATTTAAATATGCTAGGTATCATGGTTTTATTTCAACCAATTTTTTTGGCCTGCCTTTCTCTGAAGTCAACTTTTATTAATGTGATTTAGTTGTTGTACTATACATTTTAATTATTTTCCTGAATTTATACAAGATTGACTCTTCAATTAAAATCAAAGACACCGTCAAAAATTGTCTATGTTCAACTTTGAATAATTATCCATAGTAAGATAAATTGCTGCCATTGTGATTTCCTGTTTCCTGGATGACCACAAGTAATTGCACACTGGGAATGACCCTTCAAAGAGCTGGGTTTGGGCCTTCAGTATATGATATTTCAGCATGAAGAGGGTCTGTTTGTTTTACTTTAGTTATCATCCTTAAACATTTATTTTGAGATTATTTCGAACTTACAGGACAGTTGCAAAAATAACACAAAACCCATAAAGAGACTTCCAACATACTCCATACTCAGATACAAAGATATTCGCTTATGTAGCCTTGTTAAGTGCAGTTATTGGTTTAAGAAATTTACCCTTGAAATAAACCTTACAGTCTATATTCCATTTCTTTCATGTGTCCCCATTCAGGGCTTGTGTCTTCCATTATTAGATCCAATCCAGAATTGTAGTTTGTATTTAATTGTCATTGTCTCTTCAGTCTCTCTTTTTCTTAAATTGTGGAAACATATATGCAACATGAAGTTTCCCATAACCACCACTCCCAAATATATTGTTTAGTAGGATTAATCACAACACTGTACTGCACTGCCCTACCCACCATCCATTACTAGGACTTTGCCATCATCCAAAACAGAAGCCCTACACCCATTCTCCATGAGCTCCCTATGCCCCATGCCCTTGCTTACTTGAACTCTTATTTTCTTTCTCGAAGAATTTGCATATTCTAATTATTTCGTATAAGTGGAATCATACACTCTCTATCCCTATTGTGTCTGCCTTACTTCACTCTGCCTTACTTCACTCATGTGAAGTCTTCAAGGTTCATCCAGGTTGTCACATCTCTCAGAACTATATTTCTTTTTATGGCTGGATGATATATTCTATTCCATTATTTATGTATACCATATTTTGTTTATCCATTCATTCATTGATAAACATTTGATTTCCTTCCATCTTTTGGCTATTGTGAATAATGCTGCTATGAACATTGGTGCAAAAATGTCTGTTTAAGTCCCTTTTTTCAATTCTTGTGGATGTATACCTAGAAATGGAATTGCTGGGTGATATATCACAAACATAGTTCTGTGTTTACCCTTTTGAAGAACTGCCAATCTGTTTTCTGTTATGGCTGTACCATTTTACATTCCCACCAACAATATAGTAGAGTTCCTGTTTCTCTGTATCCTCTCCAGAGTTGTTATCTTCCATTTTAAAAATAATAACCATTCTAGTGGTTTTGAGATGTTACCTCATTCTGGTTATGGTTTTGGTTTTGGTTTCCCTAATGGCTAATGACTTAGTGAATTCCGTCATTATTAGGTGTAGTATATTCATTCCTGTTAGGTAGAATTCAGTTGTTTTGTGGTGATCTTTTGTATCTTTACTGATTTTTTTCCCTTTGTTTTCTTGTTTATTAACTCATTGAAAATTTATGTCAAAATTTTTCATTCTGATTCTGGATTTGTCTAGTTCTCTTTTTAATGTTGTGTCTTTTTACTTTATATACTTTGAAGTTCTGTTATGGGTACATACAGATTTAGGTTTATGACATCTTTTTGTTGGCTTAATTCCTTCTCATCATTAGATATCCCTGTTTATCTCCAGTGAAACATGTTGCCTCAGATTCTACTTAGTCCGATATTAGTGTAGCTGCAGCAGCTTTCTGTTGGTTAGTGCTTGCCAGCCTTTTGTTTTCACCCTTTTTTGAACCTTTCTGTGCCCTTGTATTCAAAGTATGTCTTTTGTGTGCAGCAGTACATAATTGTTTGTTTTTCCTTAAATGCAATCTGGCAATCTTTGTATTTTAAATGGAGTATTTAGTATTCCACACGCATACATATCAATTGCTGATTTATTAATAGAGGTTAATATCTGTTTTTATCATTCATCTTCTACTTAACCTATTTTGTTTTTCTTTTCTTTCTCTTTTTGGATTAATCAAATAATGCATTTTCTCTTCTTTTTTTTTCGTTCTCTTTACTCACAAGTTAAAGATTCTTTTACTACTCTTTTAGTGGCTACACTGGAGATAATAGCAAAAATTCATGAAATATTCCAGTCTGATACAAATGATTATTTTTGCCACTTTCCTGATGTTACTACACATTTAGAAGCCCTACACACACATTCACCCTCCATTACTTGCTTTATTGTGTATTTTATTTGTACATATAACCTAAGCTATACGAGATATAGAATAATTTGTTTTGTATATATACTTAAATTTAATCACACATTTACCCTTTTGCTTTTCTTCACCTTTCCAATTATTTCTGTTTCCATAGGGTACCGATTTCCCTCTATTTTAAGATTTCCATTTAATTCTCTTAGTGTCAGTTTGCTATTGAAAAATCCTCCCCCAGCCCCCCTCTGAGAACATCATGTCTGCTTCATGAAAGATATTTCTACTGGGTTGGCAGATTATCCCCCTGATGTGGATTGACTGTACCCCAGTTTGCTTATGAGTTTGGTCTTCAATTAAGGCGAGGTCCAATGAAATCAAGTAGGACCTTAATCCATATTACTGGAGTCCTTTATAAGCAGAATGAAACTCAGAGGGAGGAAAAAGCCGGAAGGAGCAGCCAGAAGTTGAAAGTCAACAGAACCTGGAAGAGGAAGAAAATGCTGCCCTGTGCATTGCCACGTGACAGAAAACCCAAGAACAAAGAATTGCTGGCAGCCAGCTCAAGAGTTTCAGTCTTCTGGGGAGAAAACTTCACTCACTGATACCTCCATTTTGGATTTAGCCTCAAAACCGTGAGCCAATAAATTTCTGTTGTTTGAGCCAACCCTTTGTATGATATTTGTTTTAGCAGCTAAGAAGCTAAAACTCCCCCTGCCTCCTTTTCATTATTTTACCAGTATTATTTTTTAGCTTCTGACTTTCATTATTTCAGAAGTAAGCTGTTTAAGTGTCACTCCGTTGAAATTAATCTTTTGTCTCTGAGTGCTTTTAAGATTTTTATCTTTGGTTTTCATCAGTTTTACTATGATGTGCTTCTGTGGTTTTTTGTTTGTTTGTTTGTTTTGTAATTCTTCTTTGGGTTAACCATACTCTTTCAAATCTGTAGATTAAGGTTTTTTGTTTTTGTTTGTTTTTTTAAATCATTTGTACAAATGTCTTGATTATTATCTCTTTAGATGTTTCTCCTGCCTCCATCTTTCCTTTTCTCCCCTCTCCCTTTTATTCTGGGCTTAAATTATACTTATTTTAAATCTTTGAGTTGTGCTCCACATGTCTCTTATAGTCTTATCTGGTTTTTCCATTCTTTTATTTTTCTTTTCTGCTTAATTTTAATAATCTGTTGACCTGTCTGCTAAGATATTAATCTAGTGTTTAGATGTGTTTAAGTTACTTATCAAGCCCAACTATAGAGTTCTTAATATAGATATTTTATTTTTCAATTCTAGACTGTCCATTTGATTATTTTTAGAGATTCTAGTTTTCTGATGAATTGTCCATTATTTCATCCATTTCCCTTCTATTTTCTTTAAGATGTTTTTCATAATTATTTTTAAAGCCTCTTTTTAATAATCCCTATGTCTCTGTAATTCTAATGTCTCTTTATAATTAGCCATATTTTCTTTTATCTTTACATGCCAAGCAAATTTTTGTTGTATGCTAGTATTATACATAAAAGAACTGTATTACAGATACTGTATCTTCTTCCAGTGAGGTTCCGTCCTCCTCCCCATCCCCTTTTTTTTTTGCTAGGTAGGTAGAATAAGGAACTGATCACCTTAATAGAATAAGAAAATAAACTGGGTCAGAGTGAAATTGTATATCTTTGTTTCTTAAGTACCACGAATTCTGGGAGATCTCCCTCAGCCTTTTACAGACTTCTGCTCAGCTCCTCAGCCTTCTGTAGCTACAGAACCCATCAAATGTTTGTGAGGAGATTGCACTTTCATTTGAGCTCCCTCAGGTTTATTTGTCACTCTATCCCACACAACTTCTAAAGCCATATCTAGTTACTTATTCCCTCAGTAAGAGTCCTCTCCCTGTACCAGGCCCCATTTTCAGCTATCATCCAGAACCAGCAAATGTCCCTTGGGGAACAATGATTGAAATTATTAGCATACCTTAGGAAGTTTTCTACTTTCTGGAATTTTAGTTAAGCTCTCTGATGTCTTTTAAAATATGATTTTGTAATTCATCTGGATTTTTCTTATGTTGAAATGTTAGTATTGGTCTGTGATACTTATTATATCTTAGATAGGACAGATGTCTCCTAATTGATGACATTCTACTCTCATCTTTATATATAACTTTTGTCCTTTTGCTTTCTTTTGGTAATCTCATCCCTACTTTTTTTTGAAAATGTGATTCTCAATTCTATTATTTTTATTTTTAAATTTTGTATATTCATTGTTACAGCTACCTAATGCCATATATTTTAACTACCTTAGCTACATCATAGATTCTTTTATATTATATTTTCATTTCCTTATTTTCATAAAATTCTGTAATTTTAGTCAGTGTTTCCCTCAAGAGTTGTTTAGTAACATTTAAGAGAAAGCCTGTTTTGTTTCTTTGTTTTTTAATTAATTTCTAATTTTAAAGCATTGAATATACTTCTATTTTGGGGGAAATTCATTTATGATTTATTCATGGCATTTGATGTGGTGAATTTTCATGACTACTCTGCATGCGCTTGAAAACTTGGAGTTTGACATAATTATATAAGATATGTCTTTTTAGTGTGTTTTTCAGGTCTTTTGTATCCTTGCTAATTTTTTCCTTCATCTGTTTTAATTTGAGAGAGGTGAATAAACCATCTCTGTTTGTTTTTTCTATAACTCCTGGTTTATGAAAGTTGTTGCTGTGTAATTGGGTACATACGTATTAATTGTTATCTTTATTAAATGCTATTATCCATAGGTAAGATTTGTTTCATAAGTTTGTCCTTTGTCATTTTTTTCTTTCTTTCTCTTCAGACCTTAATACAAGTTGTAGTAGAAAATGGATGGACTTATGTCTGGTCATGGTATAATCATCTCTCAACCTCGTCCTCTCCCATGGGTGTCATTCTATCTGAGAGCTTTTGCCCATTAATACTATAGTTGTTAATAGACTCACTCAAGCTTTGGCTCAGAGACCCATGTATTAGTGAAGCCCAAGTCCAGTTAGGCCTCCTAGTTTTGGAAGCAAGCATGCTTTGGAAAGAACCTTTAAACCACCTGTCTACACTAACTCAGCTTCTGCTCCCTGGAGAAACGAGAGTGAACAGCCACTCTTGCCTTCCTCTGCTGCATCCTGTGTCTGTTCACCCCACGACAGACTGTGTGACTGCAATTTACCATGCTGACCTCCGAAATTCTCATCTAAATGCTTTTGCAGGAGCATCTTGCTGGGAGCAGACAGTGCTGCAGTTCTTTCTAAAACAGCACCCCATACATGATAAAATTCCAACAGAGTGGGAGAAAGAGGATGAGCCCAAGGCCTGGAGCCTGAGGTGGTACCCAGGAAAGTAGGACACAGGAACAAATGCAGTGGATTCTGGCTGCCCTCTTGCCAAGGCTGGCATAGAAGGTGCTGCCTGTTTGAAGCTCATCCCTCTAGCCGGTGATATGCTACTGTTGAATGAGACTGTAATTATAATGTAATGCTTTCCTCACAAATATAAATATAAAACAAAGTATTTCTTTCCCTGAGTGGTATGTTCCTGATTGCAGAAAGGGTAAAATTTTAGATGATCCATCTCTTCTTATTAATCCTACAGGATTTCATAGTGGAAAATAAATGAGACTTATTTATGCTAGCAAATCAAATTGCCATAAAAGATTATTTCAATAGACAAAGGCAAAATCATAATAAAATAATTTGGTAAAAATGAGAGCTAAAAGCATGCTTAATGGAACATGATTAGATTTAATTTTCTTACTATTTCTATCATTAAAGTCCCATTATCTTTTCTGAGACCTCATTTAGGCCTCTTGCCACACTGCTTTTCCGAGGCATTTTTAGGAAACCTGTAAGTTCCATTAAAAAACAAAAATATCTAATAATATGCTCTTGTTTCATTTTTCTATTTGATATCAGTGTGTGTCATCGAGAATTTCATACATTCTCTGTCACCCCATCTCTCAAAAGCCAGAAATATCATTATGTGTGGGTGTTCACACCCAGAAGCATTCTAGAGTTGAAAACAAAACTAAGATTGACTGAAGCAATATCCCTAATGTGTGGAGGCTGTGAGGATTCTTAGAGCTTATCTCATTATCCCTTTGCATTCAAGAATATCCTCAGTGAAATCATATAGTAGATAAACAGAATCAATAATTTGTAATTGCACTAGATTTTTTGTAGAATTTTTAATATAGCGATGGCTAAGAATCCACCTTCCTTCTAAACCTCAAGAAAATTTCATCCCCTCTGTTTGCTGTAACTCGGGAGGATGCTAGCTTTTTCAGCTAAGGAGGTAGAGCCTCATTAATTTAGGTTCCATCTGAAGACAATGCCCAGAGACTCGGAACCACAAGACTAGTGAAAGCAGAGTGGCGTCAAGGTCAAGTGATGAAGGCCACTATCAGAGGAGAATTAGGGAGCTCAGAGAAGCGGGTTAGGCGCTAGGCCCTGTGCAGTTGACTAGGAGGCTGATGTCGTCCCGCTCCTGCCCACTCCACACCAAAATGTTATAACTGATATCTGTGATTTACAATGGCAGTATATGGCTTGTTTGTTTTTAATTCCACTAAACCAAAGGACATTAGTATCCAAGGCATTTATGATTAAGTGGCTTTTAGTGAGTGTTCTAGTTTGCTAACTGCCAGAATGCAATATACCAGAAACACAAAGGCTTTTAAAAGGGGAATTTAATAAGTTGATAGTTTACATTTCTGAGGCCTAGAAAATGTCCCAATTAAAGCAATTCTATAGAAATGTCTACTCTAAGGCGTCCAGGGAAAGATACTTTGGTTCAAGAAGGCCGATGAAGTTCAGGGTTTCTTTCTCAAGTGGAAGGGCACATGGCAAACACAGTCAGAGCTTGTCTCTCATCTGGAAAGGCACATGGTGAACATGGTCAGGGTTCCTCTCTCATCTGGAAGGGCACATGGCGAGCATGGCATTGTCTGTTAGCTTCTTCTCCTGGCTTCCTGTTTCATGAAGCTCCCTGGGAGGCATTTTCCTTCTTCATCTCCAAAGCTCACTGGCTGGCGGACTCTGCTTCTCATGGCTATGTCATTCTGCTCTTCTCTCTCTGAATGACTTATTCTTCAAAATGTTTCCTCTTTTATAGGACTCCAGAAACTTATCAAGACCCACCCCAATGGGTAGAGATATGTCATCACCTAATCCAATTCAACAACCACTCTTGACTAAATCACATCTCCAGGGAGATGATCTGATTACAGTTTTAAACATACAGTATTGAAGAGGGATTATTCTGCCTTTACGAAAGGCAGAATAATGGGATTTTGATTAAAACATGGCTTTTCTATGGTCCATACATCCTTTCAGACCAGCACAGTGAGGAATCCAAAAGGCTCAACCTGACATTCTGAGCCATCGCCCTCTATGTGTCTTTGTAATTTCTCATTTCTCTTGACTGCGACCTCCTATTTCTCATATTCTCTGTGGAAGCCATGGTCTGTGCTTTTCCTCAGATTCTCCACCTCTCAAAGTCTGCTCATTCTTCAATGTCCAGCTCCAGTTCCATCTCCTTCTTAAAATTGTTCCTGATCTTCTCAGCTCAACAGGATCTCAGCCCCTGGTATGCCAAGAGCATTATCTGCTTTGATCAATATATTGCACTTCTCCTTAACCTGTTCTCTTTAAGTGAACTGCCAACCCATTGGATGGGAATCTCCCCAAGGACAGGTGTCTTGGTGCATGTTCTGGGTACTTCATTCACAAGGATCTAGGGCAGGCCTGGAATATGCTGCTTTTCAGTTCATACTGTTCCTGGAATGACCTTCAATTGTGTCTAAAGAATATTATTCATTTTTTATTTCAAAGTAATCTACACTATTTTATGTAATACCAAAAAATGTTAGCGGGGCAGACTACTCAAATAATGAAAAATCAAGACTTTATGTTTGATTTTATAAAGAGTAGCATGTGTTTTTGTGTTTTAAATTTTACAATATTTCATATTAAACCTGTTATTTTTATGTGGGAGTTTAGCTACAATCCATCCATTCTGTCCAAGTGTATTCTTTGTTTTCTATATAGTAATATGCTGTGAATGAGAGGACAGTAATTCCTCAACATGCTCCTTATTTTCTTTGCTCCACCCAAATAAAAATTTGAGTTTGATTTCATGGCAGTTTAGTTGATTTCCTTGTGTATAGGATTGTTTAGGGGTAGGGCTGAAGAACTACAAACCTGTAGATTTTTTTTTACTTCTTATGTTTTGTATTCTTCTAGGTTATCTTGTATATATTCTGTGAAAAGGTAGACAGGGGATACCAATCCTGTCCTAAAGCTTATGTGTGAATGAACCTTACCACAATCTTCAGGTAAACAGTTGGGACTGTTTTTGTTTGAATATAGTCACAATGCTTAGAAATTATTATAATTTGATATTACTTAGCCACTTCATTTGAATATTCTCTCTGTGTGTTGTTCCTGGGAGTAGTTTGGAAAGACACAGCATTTGGTTAGTAAAGGATGTTAGGGCAGAAAAGGACCTTGGAGGGTAGCTTGAGTCCCTGAGCCTATCACTTTGCATTGGGTATCCATGTCTGCCTCTGTAAACTGCAATGCTTTCACACTCTTCTTGCTTCCTGGCCCAGCTCTGAGCCAAGCACCTGTTTAAGGCAGTAGATGCAGAAAGAAGTGGCTGGGTACTCTGCCTGTCTTAGTTATTGTGGGGAGAGGTTCCCTGTTGTCTATAAGGATTTAAAGAACATGCTTTTAGCTACTTGAGGTTTTGCCTCTTTCCCACCCTTAGTGGGTCCCATAAAGATGAGTTGGGCCCTGAGGCACAGAGTCTACACTGCTCCCATCTTGCTCTCTTATGGAGTCCTCAGCCTGGACTGAGCCTACATTATATGGAATTTGAGAACAAGGTGGAATGGAATGTTTCAAAATTGAAACTATACTAATTTTGATATATGGGTTATTTCTTGCAAAATAGTTTTTTTTTTAACTTGTTACTTTTGCCCTAAGAGATGGGATTCTAAGGTTGACTAATAATAAAACCCAGCCTTCTGTGAATGGTAAACATATGTCCCTGAAGCTCAGAGGCAACTCCTATAGATCAGCACCCCTTCTCTACTCACCCCATGCAAACACAAGCTCATGACAGCTGTCACCAGGTCCTGTCCATTGTCATGCTCTCTAATTCTGTGCTGGCCAGTCAGCATGAGGGTCACCAGCGGCACATCAAAATTCACTTGCAGAAGGGAATGTGCCACCATTGCTCTGTGTGCTCACGGGTAGTGGCTGGCTATGCAGTATTGCAGCAAGAAAGCAATCCTGTTGAAATGCTAGTGATCAATGAAAGGGAGGGGGGAGTGGTATGGTATGCATGAATTTTTTTTCTTTTTCCTTTTCATTTGTTTTTCTGAATTGATGCTCTAAATGTTCTAAAAAATGATCATGATGATGAATATACAACTATGTGACGATGTTGTCAGTTATTGATTATATATCAAGAATGGATTGATCATATGGTAAGAATGATTGTGTTTGTATGTGCTTATGTTTGTTAAATAAATAAATAAATAAGCGATCCTGACATGTGCTCCATCAGCTGAGAAGCAGCTTGAAGTGTCTATAGCCTAAGAATTTGAGAGAAGACTGCAGTTGGTTTCCTGTTTCCTGTGTGTTGAGACTGGCATGGGTCACATCTGGGAAAACACTGGCAGTGCTAGGTATAGGGACAAGAATTGCTCTGAGTTCCTTTTGAAATGTTGGTGAGCACTGGGAGGCACCCAGTGGCTGGGCATGCGCTAGATCTGTGTTGACTCACTTTGAGCAAGAACTCCATTTCCGGATTGAGGTGAACTGTTGCCTCATGGTTGAGAGGCCTGAGGTCTTGGGGTTGTTGCCTGAGTTCCATCTCACAGGGCCCAATTTTGCTTCATGAGGAAATTGATCTGTCCCTCCATCTTTTCTCTCCATCTTCCCTCCCTTCCTATTCTCTCTCCTTTCTATCTTTGCTTCCTTTCTACATTTTTAGCACTGGTTTTGATTTCTGATTTTCTCTTTGACATACTTGAGGAAAATTTAATTAAGCCATCCTGACTTCTGAGTCCTTAAAGCTAAAGCTCATCTATTGAGGTACGTATACCCCGTTAATACATATATGAAAACATCATAGCCTTCTTTTTCATCTCTTCTCCTTTCCTGCCATCCTAAGTTCAAAGGACATCTCTTGTGTAGGCTGGTGGGACTGTTGCTGTGTTACAGAAACAATGGAGATAATCAAATGGGCACTCTTCCAATGAATCTTGGATGGCCAGCTGGTAGCTAGGACCACCAAGTCTGGTATTTGTCCCAGACTAGACACTGAAGAGGAGGGTCAGGCTTCAGCTTTTAGGAGACCCTCAGCCTGGTTTGACTTAGGCAAATTAATTTAAGCTCTTCATAGTTCCTTTCTGGACATCAGGAAAGAGTACTGGCCAGTAGATGATCAGTTTTCTCCCTTGTTCAAGTCTGTCTCTCTCTTAACTCTTTATTGTTCTCATGTGCCAAGCACATGCCCTGCTTATGCACAGTCTGTGGGTTTACCCCTTTCCCAAACTTCTCCTACATAAGTGACCTTGATCCTCTCTCTAGTTGTCCAACATGATATTTTAGACTTACTTATTGACCCATATCAACACTGCCCATTTTAATACTTATATATAGTGTATCTTCTAATTCCAGTTAATCATGATATGTCAATAATAACACAAAATAGTATCTTAGAGGTTAAAAAAAAAAAAAAAACTCCTGGGATCATTTTATCCCATCATAACCAATTTATTCTCCAAGGTGGTGTATTTTCTGTCATTGTGTGGCCAAAAAAAAAAAAGAATTTCCAAAGTGATTATTCAAATACAAATATAACCAATATAATACAAGTAGAATCTAAGAAAAGAAAAGCTGATTGCCTTCAGTTATAGAGATTGAGAACAGATATGATCATGCATAAAATACTCAGTGTAGAAAATTCCAGGGTGAAAACTACAGAGATCCAGGTTGCCTTATGCCACTGATTTTTAAATACAACTATATACTTGCTTGCAGTTCCACTGATGTCTGACTTGTTCCCTGCTCAGGATAATTTGTTGGAATAAAACATGTTCCTTATTTAAAATTTCAATGTTACTGTGAAATGGTTAAGCACTGCTATTGCGTCTTTAAAGATAACCCTCTGCTATAAAACTGATTGAAAATTCTTATCAGATCCAGAAAGTATTTGCTTTTGGGGTGCGGGGGTCAGCAGGTATTATATCAAGGCATTCTCACTTCATCAAAAATAACCCACTTACCACTTGATGTCCAAGAATAAGAGCTGACTTCTAAAGTAGGTGTTAAAGGCAATCAAACCTGCAGTTCTGGAGATGGTTTACAGGTTTTCTCCAGTATGTATAAATATGGAAGTTAACATTGTGTTTTGGACTTTGCATCCTTTATTTTACATACCCTGCTATGATTTCAAGCTAATGAATTGTGAGAGGCAGAGTGAAGCAACGGTGAAGAAAAATGTACTTTTGAGTCTGAGTGTTGGTCTTACTCCTGTATTCTTGGGGCCAGAGCCTCAGTTTCTTTAAGATCAAAGGATTGAACTAGAAAATTCTCTAAGATGAATCTTTGAGTCCAGTAGTTAATGATTTCTTTCTTTGCTCCAGGTATGTCAGCTGGTTCACAGTAGGCCAAGGCTTGCAGCTCTTGTCCTTTCCTCAATCTAGCTTTCTGCTCTACTACGCTAATTTTTGCTCTTGGAAATCCTAGTTTTAAATAAACTTCTTGCTAATTCTTACTAAAATCATTTTACTGCATGATGCATTAGTACCTCTTTGAGACAGGTACTGGGAGTACCAACACTTGGTAAACCTCCATTAAGAAAATCTTGAAAATTCCCACAGTAAACAACAGCTGTAGTTAAAAACTGATTCATGGTAATTGTCTGTTGTGTTCTTTCTATTATTTGTAGAACTAGTGATGAGACAGTCCTTAATATTGGTAACCAGTGGTTTTTTATGAAGAGTCCTATAGAAGTTGTGTTACAGTACTATAAACTTTAGGATGTAGGTTTTCCATACTGCTGTAAGTGCTTTATGAATATTTAACAGGTATTTAGCATGTAAGAGTGTTTTTTATTAGAGAAGTTTTAGGTTAAAAGACAATCATGCAGAATATACAGAGTTTCCATATACCATCCCCTCACACAAGCAGTTATCCCTCTTATTAACATTTTACATTAGTGTGGTACCTTGGTTACAATAGGTAAAACAATATTAGTAAAATTGCACTGTTAACTATTGTCCATAGTTTACATTAGGGTTTGCTGTTTGTGTTGTACATTCCTTCGGTTTTTATTTTGTAATTTTTATTCTAGTAACATATATATATGTATATATAAAACTTAAAACTTCCATTTTAACCACATTCAAATATGTAATTCACTGGTGTTCATTATATTTACATTGTTGTGCTGCTATCACCACTATTCCTTACCACAACTTTTTCATCACCCCATACAGAAACTCTGTACCAATTAAGCATTAACTTCCCATTCCCTACCCCTACCAAGGCCTGTAATAACCTGTATTCTAGTGTCTGACTCAATGGATTTACTTATTCTAATATTTCATGTCAGTGAGGTCATACAATATTTTCCTTTTGTGTCTGCTTTATTTCACTCTGTGATATCTTCAGTGTTCATCCATATTATCACATGTATCAGAACTTCATTCTTTTTACAGCTGAATTATTCCCTTCATATGTCTGTATATTATCTATCCAATTATCTGTTGATGGACACTTGGGTTGCTTTCTCTTTTGACAAGTATGAATAATGTGTGGATATCAATTTGAGTCTCTGCTTTCAAAGCCTTTGCATACATATGTAATAGTGGAATTGCCAGATCCTATGATAATTCTGTATTTTATTTTATTTTTATTATTATATTTTTTTGCATGGGCAGGCACTGGGAATCGAACCCAGGTCTCTGGCATGGCAGGCGAGAACTCTGCCACTGTGCCACCTGCCTGCCCTCTATATTTTATTTTATGAGGACCCACCCAACTGTTTTATACAGTGTCTGCACAATATCTTCCCACAAACAAAAAACAAATGTTTCTATTTCTCTAACTCCTCTCCAACACTTGTTTTCCATTTTTATAGTAGTAGTCTTTTAAATGAATATGAAATTCTCATTATAATTTTCATTTGTATTTCTGTAATGGCTGATGACATTGAACATCTTTTCATGTGCTTATTGGTCACTTGTATCTCTTCCTTGGAGAAATATCTATTCAAGTTTTTTGCCAATTGTGCTAGCATGTAAAATGCTAGAATGCAATATATCAGAATTGGAATGGCTTTTAAAAAGGGAAATTTAATAAGTTACAAGTTTACAGTTCTAAGGCTGTGAAAATGTCCAAACTAAGGCATCCAGGGAAAGATACCTTAATTCAAGATAGGCTATGGATCTGGAACAGCTCTGTCAGTTGGAAAGTCACATAGCTGGCATCTACTGGTCCCTTGCTCCTGGGCTATTTGCTTTCAGCCTCTCTTCCTGTGGAGGGTTCCCCAGTTTGCTTCTCCAGGGCTGGCTTTCATCTCTTGGTCTCCCATGGCTCTCTCCAGGTTCTGCCTTGTTTAATGTCTCATGGCAACATCTACTGGGCCCCAAGCATCTCCAAACATCCTTGTCTCTGTTCTCTAGGTGTCAACATCTGTGTCAGCTCTGCTCTGAAGTATCTGTCAGCTCTGAGGCTTCTGTTGTTTGTCTTTCTCCAAAATGTTCCTTTTTTTTTTAAAGGATTCCAGTAAACTAATCAAGACCCACCTGGAATGGATGGAGTCACATCTCCATCTAGTCAAAAGTTCACACCCACAATTGGGCACCCCAAACTTTCACAGAGATAATCTAATCAAAAGATCTCAGCCTGCAGTATTGAATCAAGATTAAAAGAAATGGCTGCCCTCACAAGATTCAATCAGGTTTAAACATGGCTTTTCTGGGGTACATAATATTTTCAAACCAGCATACCCTTTTTAAAAAATTGGGTTGTTTGCCATTTTTGTTG
Source organism: Myrmecophaga tridactyla (assembly GCA_004026745.1). Classification (NCBI taxonomy): domain Eukaryota; kingdom Metazoa; phylum Chordata; class Mammalia; order Pilosa; family Myrmecophagidae; genus Myrmecophaga; species Myrmecophaga tridactyla. Next base: position 19,673 of record PVIY010039358.1, read on the forward strand.
TTGAGTAGTAGAATTTCTTTATATATTCTTTGATATTAAATCTGTATCTGATACGTGGTTTCCAAATATTTTCTCCCATTGCAGAGGCTGTCATTTTACTTTCTTGATGAAGTGCTTTGCAGTAAAGTTTTTAATTTTGGTAAGGTTCCATTTATCTCTTTTTTCTTTTGTTGTTCATGCTTTTGATGTAAAGTTAAGAAACTGTTGACTAACACAAGGTCCTGAAGATGCTTCCCTGTGTTTTCTTCTAGGAGTTTTATAATTGTGAGTTTTATATTTATGTGTGATCCATTTTAAGTTGATTTTTGTATAGTGTGAGGTAGGGGTTCACCTTCATTCTTTTGCATATGGATATTCAGTCCCCCCATGCACACACATACACAGTATTTGTTGAGGAGACTTTTTTTTTTCCTCCACTGAGTTTATTTGGCGCCTGTATCAAAATCATTTGGCTATACATGTGAGGCCTTATTTCTAAACTCTCACTTAGATTCCTTTTCTCTGTATGCCTTGTCCTTGCCAGTACCATGCTGTTTTGATTATGGTGGATTTTTAAGAAGTTATAAAGTTAGGATGTGAGAATTCTGCAGCTTCATTCTTGGTTTTCACTATTTAGAGCTCTTCACCATTCCCTATAAACTTGATGATTCACTTTTCCATTTCTGCAAATAAAACTGATGGAATTTTGACCAGGATTGCATTAAATTGTAAGTAACTTTGGGCAGAATTGAAATCATACAAATATTTAGTCCTCCAGTCCATGAACATGAAATGCCCTTCCAGTTACTGAGGTCTTCTTTGATTACTTTTTGTGATGTATTGTGGGTTTCCATGTATGAGACCTTTACATCCTTGCATCCTTGGTTAGATTTATTCTAGATATTTGATTCTTTTAGTTACTATTGTAGATGGAATTTTTTCTTGATTTCTTCTTCAGATTATTAATTGCTAGCAAATAGAAACTGCTGATTTTTGCATATTGACTTTGTACCTACCATTTTCCTCAATTTCTTTATTAAATCTAGTAGCTTTGTTGTGAATTTTTAAGAATTTTCTCCATATAGGATATTTTCATTTGTAAATAGAGCAAGTTTTGCTTCTTCCTTTCCAATTTTAATGACTTTTATTTCTTTTTCATGTTTGGTTACTCTTATAGAACATCCAGTACAATGTTGAAGAACAGTGGTGACACAGGGCATCCTTCTTAGGATCTTAGAATCTTAGGATCTTAGACGGAAAGATTTCAGTTTTTCACCGTGGAGTATGATAGTGGCAGTGAGTTTTTTATAAATGCCCTTTATCATGTGGAAGAGCTTTCCCTTTATTCCTACTTTTCTTAGTTCTTATATGAAGACAGGGTGCTGGATTTTGTCAAATTCCTTTTCTGTGTCAACGAGGTGACCATGTATTTTTTTTTCCCTTTGTCCTCTTAATTTAGTGTGTTATATTATTTGATATTCTTAAATTGAACTACTCTCGCATTCCTGGAATAAATCCTACTTGACCATGGTAAATAATTTTTTTTTATTAATTTTTAAATTTTTAAAAAAATACCAGAAAACACCAAACAAATGCAAACATTCTAACTTTTGATCATTCCATTCTACGTATATAATCAGTAATTCACAATATCATCAAATAGTTGCATAGTCAACATCATGATCATTTCTTGGAACATTTGTATCTATATAGAAAAAGAAATAAAAAGAAAACAGAAAAAGTTTCATACATACCATACCCCCACCCTTCCCCCTCACCGATCACCAGCATTTCGATCTAAATTTATTTTAACATTTGTTCCCCATATTTATTTTTATTCCAAATGTTCTACTCATCTGTCGACAAGGTAGGTAAAAGGAACATCAGACACAAGGTTTTCACAATCACACAGTCACATTGTGAAAGCTATATCATTATACAATCATCTTCATGAAACATGGCTACTGGAACTCAGCCCTGCGTTTTCAGGCAGTTCCCTCCAGCCTCTCCTCTACATCTTGACTAACAAGGTGATATCTATTTAATGCATAAGAAGAACCTCCAGGATAACCTCTCGACTCTGTTTGAAATCTCTCAGCCATTGATACTTTATTTTGTCTCATTTCACTTTTCCCCCTTTGGTCAAGAAAGTTTTCTCAATACCCTGATGCTGAATCTCAGCTCATTCCAGGATTTCTGTCCCACGCTGCCAGGAAGGTCCACACCCCTGGGAGTCATGTCCCATGTAGACAGGGGGAGGTTGGTGAGTTTGCTTCTTGTGTTGGCTGGAGAAAGAGGCCACATCTGAGCAACAAAAGAGGTTCTGTTGGGGGTGACTCTTAGGCCTAATTTTAAGTAGGCTTGACCTATCCTTTGTGGGGTTAAGTTTCATATGAACAAACCCCAAGATTGGGGGCTCAGCTTATAGCTTTGGTTGTCCACACTGCTTGTGAGAATATCAAGAATTCATCTTGGGGAAGTTGAATTTTCCCCCTTTCTCACCATTCCCCAGAGGGGACTTTGCAAATACTTTTTAATCGCTGTTAAAATCACTCTGGGATTTATTGACACATCACTCTGGACAAACCAACAAAATCTCATGTCCTACTCAAGGTTCCTTGTACTTATGGTGTTCAATTAAGCTGTCTACATAAGTTATAATAGGAAATGCACTAGTTAAATATAAATTTTCTACCAAATAAACATTTTTTGCTTTAGTCTCAGATTTGTTAAAATTTTAAACTATTAATTAACATCTATTTTCAGCACCCTGCAGTAATGACATTCCTGTGTTCTTCCTCATGCAAAAACATTTTTTAAATTTGTACATTTAGTCACTATCATTATACACTGTAGACATTCCTAGATTATAACATCTCAGTCTTTATCGTCTATCTTTCTTTCTGATTTCATTTGTGCCCCCAGCCCTCCTCCCTCTATCACTCTCACATTTCAGCTTCATTCAGTGTTTTAACATAATTGTATTACAGTTAGGTAGTATCATGCTGTTTGTCTCTGAGTTTTTACATTCAGTCCTGTTCCACAGTCTGTATGCCTTCAGCTCCAATTATCCAATATCTTATCCTATTTCTGTCTCCTGATGTTCTCTGATACCAATGAAATTCTCCAAGTTTATTCACTAATGTCAGTTCATATCAGTGAGACCATAAGTATTTGTCCTTTTGTTTCTAGCTAATCTCACTCAGCATAATGTCCTTAAGGTCCATCCATGTTGTTACATACTTTGTAACTTTATTCTGTCTTACGGCTGCATAATACTCCATTGTATGTATACACCACAGTTTGTTTAGCCACTTGTCTGTTGATGAACATTTTGGCTGTTTCCATCTCTTTGCAATTGTAAATAATGCTGCTATAAACATTGGATGCAAATGTCTGTTTGTGTCCTTGCCCTCATGTCCTCTGAGTAGATACCTAGCAATGGTATCACTGGGTCATATGGCAATTCTATATTTAGCTTTTTGAGGAACCATCAAACTGCCTTCCA
>PVIY010039359.1:0-23162 GCA_004026745.1 Myrmecophaga tridactyla
CACTTCTGAGAAAATATGGTCCTGCCCAGTCTTCGAACTGTCTAGAAAAGCATCTGACCTACAATCAAATAACAAAACCCATTCCTCTTTCTAAATCTTCCTACAGAGAGCAGAAGACACTCACACCAGCCTGGTTAGGCTATATGGAAGCATTATGTCAGCCAATATTTGTATTAAGAACTTTTCGTGTACTGGGGGGATTATAAAGAGAGAAAATATCGCATACAAAGGAAAGAAAAAAATAAGAAAGATTTCAAGGGCAGCTTCCAACCCAGGTAATTGGTAAGATTTCCCCATGCCCTCAGGATAATGTCTAGATTCTTTAGAACATATTAAAAAAGACTTTTTACTAGCTGACCCCTGGCTACTTTTCCAGCCTCATCTCTTGATATTCTCCCCTACCTTCATGACTACCATCAGCATGAGTCAAAATGAACTACCTGTAGCTCCACCTCAATTTGCCATCTTCTCTTTTACTTCGAAACATTACCTTGTAGCTTCCCTTCAACTTACTATCTTCTCTTTTACTTCCAAGCATTTATATACTCTCTTCCAATCTTAGAATATCCTCCCTGCCTCTTCATAACCCTTTACCTTCTATTCCCTCTTTGTAAGTCGGTTAGAGAGATTTCTTGCTCCTGGAAGTCTTCTTTGATTCCTCCTCTCTCTCCTCCAGAATGGGTTAGATTTTTCCATAGCACCCTGCATTAACTCAATATTACACCTGATAAAATTTACTGAGCACCTTCTATGTACTAAGCCAGGTACTAGAGACACAATGGTGAGCAAAACAGGACATGGCCCATACCTCCACAGACTTTTCAATCTAGCAAAAGATAATCCCCTAAATAAACACAAAATTATTAACTATTATACAAACTAGAAATCCAAGGTTTATAGCCTACACTGACTGCATCTTTACTTATCCAGTTCTGCCTCTAGACCTGTGCTAATATGGTAGCTAAGAGCCACATGTGTCTATTAAGCAAAATGTGGCTAGTGTCACACAGTCAGATGACACTATGTTGGATATATTGGGTTAAATAAATATTAATAAAATCAATCTTACTGTTTCTTTTTACTTTTTTTCTATGCTGTACCCTAATAGCAGGAACTAATATTTGTTCATCATTGTCTCCCAGTGCCTAACTTTAGAACTGGACTCAATAAGCAGTTGAACAAATGACTGTAAGACCACAGAAACAGACACAAACTCCAATGCCAGGCAACAGTGTTTAGGCTGATCCCAGATTTAATGGGGCAGTTACTGAAGGTTCTTTTGCCAGTGGATTCTTTTGCCAAGCTACGTAAGGATCCCAGAGATAATGGGGCAGTTACTGAAGGTTCTTTTGCCAGTGGTTCTTTTGCCAAGGCTACCTAAGGATGAAAAAACTGGTAGGGACACACAGTGGAAAAGGCATTTGGTGGCTAGAAGTAAAAACCTAAAATTGCAGAATTGTAACCTATGTCAAACTCTGAAATATGTTCTACAACTAACTGGTGCTGTGCTTTGAAATTTATAGCTTTTTTGTATATATGTTATCTTTCACAAAAAAAGAAGGAAAAAAGTCGATTTTGATGATTAAAAGCCTCCTATATTCTGAAGCAGCTAGAAGTAAAAATATGACAGGATCGTATGGTAGCCCACGACAAACTCTGGTATCTGTCCTGCAACTATTTGTTGAAAAGTGCTTTGAAAACTATTGCTTTTTTATTTCTTTGCTTTGTATATATGGTATACTATACAATAAAAAAAGTTTAAAAAAACAGTCATTTGGTGGCTTGAGGCCAGGCAGCAGAGACCTCTTAGAAAAGTCAGTGGGTGAGTGGTCAAGGAAAGCTATTTCTGCCTCTCAACTGGATTTTAGCTCTCCAGCTTCTGGTACTCCCGTAGTTGAGAGTAAACTTCTGTCCACAGAAGTCTGACTTCAATTATGCCAAGAAAAATGGGGAACAATGGTAGGGGGTATACTTGAGTCTGGGAGGTTGAACTATACCTTTTAACACAGACGAATTCTGACAAATTTCCTCCCACTTTATATTGTAGAGGATAAACCTCTGTGATCATATAGTTCGTAAAAGTCTCGTAAAAATGTCACCATATGAATTTTTCTAACTTTATGAACTCAGAAATGAGTGGATAAACAATAACTGCTACTTTGTCTGTTAAGTAGAGATTGGAAATAAAGGTGAGCTAGGTGGCAGAGGTAATTTTTAATTAAAATTGCAAGAGGAAAAAGCAATTACCTCCCCACACAGAAACACATCCTTCATTTTGGTGCATATTTATAGATAATTAAGGTTAAATTTGGTCAGAAGAACATGGAATAACTAAGATTGAATGCCGGGAAAAGTCTTCTGTCAATTATATACAAAAACACTACTGAATCTTAAAACAACAAAAAATAACAAAATTCAAGATACCAAGAAACAAAACTCAAGTTTTAAGAAGACAACAATGTATATCATTCAGGCTGAATTTCTAACCAGATTAAGCATTCTCTCTACTATTGCCCTGTAAACCCCACCCCACCTCCTAAATCTAAACAAGCTTAAGAGAAGTGGGAAAGGCTACACTTTTCTCCAGAAATTGTGTGAAAAACTATAAACAAAGGGACAAAAATCTAATAGTAAGGCCTAAGTGGCAACTACATAACAGATTAAGTCTGGCCAAATCTCCCAATTCTGAGAATGAAGACTAAAGTTGACCTTTAGTTTTGTAAAACAAGTTTCACAGAGTAAATTTATCACATAAACAATACCATAGGGATGTGTCTCAAATATTTCAGAGGAAAATATACAACTGCTTTCAACCACTTGAAAGCATCTCTTTAGGAATCTCCAAACTGTTAAATTAGCAGTCACTGGTTCTTATATATTCCTTAAAGCAGCTCCTTAAGAATCGCTAGTCCCAAGCTATGGCTACTGTTCCCGGGGACAGTGCATAACGCGCATAAAGGAAAGCCCACCCAAGGAAGGACACCACAAAACTGGACACTCTACATTTTTCAGACTCAAAGAATCCCACTCATCTCACTTGTAGACTTGTAGTATCCCAAAATTTCATCAATTAAAAATTTAGAGAAATTTATTTTTTCTCTTGTTATGTTAGTACCTACACAGTATCTCTGATTTTGCCTGTGGGCTTACAAAGCCTAAAATATTTACAATCCGGCCCTTTACAGAAAAAGTCTGCTGACCCTTGGCCTGGAAAAACCTCTTAAAACATGTTCTCCAGGAGATCCAACAGCTTCTGTTCCTCTTGGCCCAGGCCTGGAAGCATTAGCAGGGGCACAGCACAGTGCCAGTTTGGTTCCCAGCACCCTGAGGTTTCAATCTGAGCCGGCAAGGGTGGGAAGGTAATGATTTCATTCTTGGAACCCAAAGATGCTACAAATAGAGAGGAAAAGAGGACAGCAGACCACATGCCTCACCAATCAGGCTATCTGAGAGTCACATTCCACTCTCTTCTCCCATGTCATCTCTCAAGCACTTTCCGACCTGAGAGGAAGGCCAACCTAAAGGCTAACCTGACAGCAAATGACATTTTTGAAAGGCAGCAGGCCCAAAAAAAAAAAAAAAAATCGTATCTGGGCCCCGAGGGTACTTTTGCCAAGAAAAGAGTTATATATACATTCAGATGGCAACTTTAACTCACCAAACATCATCTGACTTTTCAAAAAAATAAAAGAGAACATTAATGACATTATCAAGTAGCTCCAGAAGCATTTTGGGAAGCTCAGAAACTCACTGAGGCCTGCAGGGTTGGTTTAAGTCAGACCAATAATGGATCTACCACTTTCTGGAAATAAAGTAGCGTACTGTGGAACAGCAAGCATCACTAAGAATTAAGATCACACAACTAAGCTGTATCGCAGTTGTGTAAATATGTACGAAAAAGGACAAAAACTAGAAGGGCACATTTTGGCATTATCTAATAAAACTGAAGCTACTCAGAGGCTATACATGCACCAGAAGGCACACACGAACAGTAAATAAAACTGGACATCCTAAATGTCTGTCAATGTAGAAGGATAAACTGTCACACATTCATATATTAGAACATAAGAATATGCTACACAGCAATGGAAACAAACAAACCTGACCCACAATACTAATGAATTTCACAAAAATAATGTTAAGCAAAAGAAGAAAGTTGCAAAAGTACACATACAATATGTCTTCAAATGCTTAAATAAACAGGCAAAGCTAAATGCTTATTTATCTACTGTTGCTAAAACTATAAATAAAAAATGGAGATTAGATCACACAAGTAAGGCTACTCTGAGAGAGAGTTACGACAAGGTGGGGGACAGGGGGCAGGTACTTTTGGAATGCTGTCAATGAAGACGAATGGCGAAGGTGATGTAGGTCACACACTGTTGGCTCTATAATTCCATACACCGTAATATATTTATTTATGTACACTTCTATATATGGAATATATCAGTAAGAATAAAAATAAATGTAGAGCATTTTTTTACTAGTAAAAGAAATTAAGATCAATAAGAGTTTGAAAAAAAGAGCCAGAAGTATGGCCAAAAGGAAAGTAAATTCAAAGGGGTAATTCCCTAACATAGCATTGTGGTCACAAACAGTAACAGAAAGGAACTTAGAGATCTCCTAGTCCAATTCCTAAGCCATTATAGAGATGACAACACAAAAATCAGTAAGCTAGAGACAGAGGGAAAACAGAGCCCCCGGTCCACTATCTCTGTCGGCTGTTTTTTTTCCTTCAGCATCAGCTGACTCTAAGTCATCCTGTGAGGTAGTTTTAGATGATCTTATTAAACTACTTAAACTGATCTTGCAAAGAACTATTTTTCTGAGCTCTGAGTAGGGAAACCTTCATGGTAGGCAAAAGGAAAAAGAAACACTTTTTTCATTTTTCTCCCAAACGTTTTATTTCTGAGAATGTCTTGGATTCTGTTCCTATCTCTTCAGAACCAGGGCAGGTGGGCACTACGAGTATCTCTTCAGAGGCCAACAGCCTCAACCCAACCACAGACCTTCACCAAGTCCTCAATCACAGGTGCTTGAAACAGGCATACCAAAGCCTAGTGGGCCAACTAAGAACCAGACACCAGCCTGCGCTGCAGCCTACTTTTCATATCATGAAAAGCAGCAAAAATCTATCCCATCACTTATTTAACCCCAAGAAAATCATATAACCAAAGTCCATATTACAAAAATCATGAGAAACTACTTAACAATCATTTACGTGCAAGAAACTATGCTAAGCAGGTCATGTGTTTTTCCAGTTAACCACAACTATTGTCCTCAAAAAACAGAAGTAGAAACTAAGGTTCAGAAACATCAAGTAACTTGCCCACAGTTTCAAAGGAACTAAGTGGCAAACCTGGGATTCAAACCCAGGTCATTCCTTCAAACTACGTACTGTACTTCAAAATCATAATTTGATGGGTAGTGCTCAGCCACCTATACGTAATAACCAAAATGGGCATAGTTGTATAACAGGTGGGCTCTCATACAGAATGTTCCACTGACAGATGCATCAAGACTGATTAAAAATGAAAAGCTGAAGAAGAAAAACACCCCAGGTGAACTTAAGGGAATATGCCAATAAAAGCAGGGATAAAAGGATTTGTCCTGTTAAATTTAGTCCAGTTAATGAACACTAACACAGGCTTTTCAGAGGTCTCCTAATTATAGTGAGATAACTTGGAAACATCAAAGAAGCCATTCCAAGTGCAGCCGCTGGAGCCACTCCAATCGGAAACAGAAATTACTAAATTTAGCCTGATTTAAATGAAAAGGACAAGGCACAGGACTAGGGTGGCCTGGGAGGGAAATCATTCCATCCAATGCCCTCACTGAGTTTCAGAGAGGTGAAATATCCTGTGAAAAGTCACACTACTAATGGCAGAGCCTGAGCCAGAATCTAGAAGCCAGGATGCTTTTTTCTAAAATGGCCTTCCAGCAAGTTTAAGAACACTTCTGAGCCCACATGACTATGGCTTGGGGCTTCACTGTGGGTCAGAGAGATCAAACGGAAAACTACAGTGGAATTCTCTGGGCCTCAGAATACTTACACACGATGGGGACAGTGGTTCATGACTCATGAGGATGCTACTGTTATGAGATTAAATGAGATAATACATCTCTAGAGTTTAGTACAGAGCTGACACAAGCTCAATATGTGAAAATTTTATCACCACTGCTACCATTATTAACTGCTATGAAATATACAACATCAGCGCTAGAAGGGGGTCTTAAGGATCTGCTCTAACACTGTGATTGTTTAGATAAGGAAATTGCAGCTTAAAGACGGTAACCGTCTTACCCAGGTCACACAGTGATTGATTGACAAGTCTTGCGCACCTGGGTAAGGCACCTGGTGGCACATGAGGCGCCTGGATGAACAAAACCATCACAACTACCCAGCAATGGAAATATGGACAACTTCACTGCCCTTTACTTAAAAAAAAGTCAGTGAGAACAAAAAGCAGGTCTTTTTGTTTACAAATGATGCAAATGCAACAGCTTTTAAAAAGGGAAACAGGAACTAGAAGTTTATTAAACCATTTGAGCACAAAAAAAATGTGAAAGCATGAAATAAATTAACTGTTATAAAAAAGAGAATTAGCAAGTAGGTATTATACAAACTATACATGTGTATGTAAGGATACAAGAGGCAAATAAATTAATCATTGGCTTAGGGAAAGCTGAAACAGGACAGCCTATTTGTTTTTCTACTTTCTAAGCACCATTAGCATTATTACATTATTCCTGAAACATTTTAAATTAAGGAAAATGAAGTACTTGAAATTCTATACTTTGTTACCTTTCCCTATAACTTTTTCTTTTTGCAGCAAAGTGCTATTTTAATTGCTAAGCACTACTGAAAAATCAAATCAACATAGTAGTCTTAATAAACAAATGATACATTAATGCCAAGTGAATGATGTGCTGTATAAACAAAGGATTCACAGTCATTTTGGCAGGAAACAAGTAGTAGGAGAACTGTGTCATAAAAACACAATTTCAGTGTAGTAAAACTTAGACTCCACAGATGAACAAAGACTATTATTTCCAATTTAAAACACGTTTGATATATAAAATGTGAGAAATAACAAAAACTTTAATGAAGAAAACAGAAGCAACTTGTGATGACTTGGCACTATATGCATTCCAGAAAGGCATGTTCTTAAAATTAATCCATTCATTCCTATGGGTGTGAACCCCTTGTAAGTAGGATCTTTTGATGAGGCTACTTCAGTTAAGTAGAGGCCCAATTCTATCAGGATGAGTATTAATCTTATTACTGGAGTACTTTATGAGCAGGATGAAACGCAGACACATAGAAAGCCACAGGGAGCAGCCTGAAGTGGAAATTCAGAGCAACCCAGAAGAGAGAGGCCAGGAGAGGTGGCCATATGCATGGCCATGTGACAGAGGAGCCCAGGACCCAGAAGCACCAGCAGCCTGCCCCAGAACACCATCCTTCAGGAAGAAAAGCTTCACCTTGATGATGCCTTGATCTGGACTTCTCTTGCCCTCTAAACTGTGAGCTAATGATTCACACTGTTTAAGCCAATCCATTGCATAGCATTGCTTGAGCAGCCACAGAAACTAAAACACCAATCATCGACCATCCCGGTCACTACTTTGACTATTTTTCAACAAGCAAGGTATTGAGGTTTTGTTTGACTTTTGAGCACAAAAACGTGCTAGAGAAAGAAACTCATTAAACAATAAAACAAAATGCTGAAATCTGTGTGTTTCCGTATGTAAAGACATAACACAGGAAAAAAAATTCTGGAAGACACATGAAATGGTTACAACGGTTACCCGAGGAGAGAAGAAAGTGAAGGCAGACTAGTTTTGGGTTCTGTTTGAATTATTTACTACAAGAATATATTCATGCATTACTTTTGTGGTTGAAAATAAATAAGTAATGAAAGAAAAGACAGGTCTGTAGAATCAAAAGGGATTACACATTACATCAAACCTGAACAATCTGAAACGCTAGGCTCTGAATCACTTTGAATCTGGCTAGGGACTGCAATCAGAAGCTGGAACTCAGGAGCTGAGAACTCATAAAACATGGAGACCATGAACATTTGGGGGCAGATACAAAATACAAATCAAAAGTATAAAGGCAGTGGGTGGAAGGGAAGAGTGATGGTCTGAAATACAAAGCAAAAAGGTCCACAGCAGGCACCCCAATCAGCTAAACCGATAGCACCACATCGCACAGTGACATACCAGCTAAAAACACTACTGTTTGCTCTAGTCTTCTGCAGAGCAAGCCTATAAACAAGGAGCAAAGAGTTTTATCAGAGCTGTTCCTATCCTTTCATTCCACTCTGTTGAAATATATCCCCACATCCTCCCTCCTCTCCCCACAAGCTGTTTCTACAAAGATATTCTCAGCAGTGCTTTTAAAATAGACAAATAGGAAAGAACCCAAAATACCCAACCTAGCTAACCATGCAAGCTATAGTGCTTTAATATGATTAAATTCTGAACTGTTTAATATGACGGAAGTGGATTGTGTCATACTATATAAAAATGTTAAGTAAAAAAAGAACACAAAAAGCTAGAAATTCTAGACACACACCATGTAAAAATGCATGTTAACAAAAGAGTGCTTTAAGGTTCATAAAGTTTAAAGCACCTAGTACCCGGGAGCACTCCCATAAACCCTGTCACCTGGAGACATTTAATAGGAAAAACCACCCTCTAACCCTGGCTTTAGGAGGATCACTATTTTAGAGAAAGAGAAACAGAAACAGATGCAGTGAACTCCAGCTTTGTAAAAATGCTTCATATCCTGACTTTAATTTGGGGGTGGGGGTGGGGGGAGACTCTGGAAGATCTTGGGGAATTGAAAAGGGAAAGCAAAAGTTTGGTAAGATGGCTACTACCACTGGCCAGCGGCAAAGAAGGGCACAGAGCAAGGAGGCACGTGCTGCCTCAGTTTATCTGGAAAGAGAGCCAAGGTGGCTGGGGACAGCCCAGCCTGGAGGTCTGCAGGCTGTAGAGGAATAAGGAAAGTTGAGCCAAGCCCCAGCTCCTCATTCTGCAGGGTCCTCCAGACGTCACTAAAACCCTGCATTACTAAAACTCTGCTCTCCCAAGACGGACAAAATAGCTCAGAAAACAAGGCAGGAAGTGGGCTATCTCAGGAAAGTAACCACAAACAAAACATTATACCAAAAGGTGCTAAGTATATGGCCGAAGGGGCAAGGAAAGAGGGGAAAGAGCAGTTGATTGCCCACTGACTAAGGCCACCCTGCCAGCACTGGAGCTCACAGGCCCTGGCCACTCAGACACAGCTGAGAGAAGGCTGTGGAGCTGACACTCGGACTAGTCTGATGTCATCCTTCCACATCTATTCCATTCCCAGAAGACAATGGGATCATGAGGCAGGCTGATTTCCTCAGGAAACAAGGAGCAAGCCACATGAACTTAATTCTGCTAAGATAAACAGGGGCTGAGGAGATGGGAGGTAGTAGAGTTTTCTTTCCAAACCTGAGACAGACAGGGAGTTCCAGGACTTTGCTTCCTGATGCAGGGGGAGATCTGCCTGGAGGCGGCGTCCTCCACCTCACGTTCTGTGGACTCTGCTCCCTCCTCCCGGGTCCCTTTGAGCATACTGGACTCTACCAGTCCTCCTGGGCCCTCAACAGAGGCTTTCCTGCAGTCACTCAGCTGCCATATTGGTGTTCGATGTATTCTTTCAAACAGTGTACCTTGTAACTATGACCAGCCTTTTAGCAATACATGCTTTAAAAATGGGGGAAAAAATCATTCCACTCAAGCATTCTAATGTCCTTCTAAAACCCACAACATTCTCTCACATCACCTCTAAGATGTCAAAACAGAAACTAACTCATTATAATGTGATCTTAGTTCTTAGATCCCTTCATGCTGGATCCATTTGGAGAACAGTGCAATAGTTTAAAATCACAGGCAAAGACGGAGCGACAAACGGCCTGCGGAGCAACATGCCCAAGTTTTATTGTGACTACTGAGATACATACCTCACGCGTGACTCCATCTGTGAGAAAGACACACTGAAGTGGTTGGAAACACAAAGAGAATCAGAGGCTGACTGCCAAGACAACTGCTGCATTTCAATAAGGAAAGACACCTCCTGCTCCACTTTCTGCTCCTCCTCCTGCAGGGGCGATGATCCCACCTCCCCCCAGTGTCCGAGGCCCTCCTCACACTGGCATGATGCCAGCACCCCATATGGGCCGCCCCCCGCCCCGTGGTGCCAGTGATGGGCCCTCCTCCTCCTGGGATGATGCCAGTGGGACCTGTTCCTGGAATGAGGCCACCCATGGGAGATCACATGCCAATGATGCTTGGACCCCCAATGATGAGACCTCCTGCCTGTCCCTTGATGGTGCCAACTCGGCCAGGAATGACCCAACCAGACAGGTAAGGATAGAGGGGAGCCTCTGTGAATCAGTCTTACATTACTTGTTCTACTTCACCAGGAGATATGGTGCTGTGACTCTGGGGGTTTTCTAACTGCATGACAAGGAAGACTTGTTCCCCCTTCCTATCAAAGACAGCACAGATTTGGAGGGGAGTAGTGGGACAAAAAAAAAACAGTAATTTTCATTTGTATTATGAAATGTGAAAATAAAGTTGTCAACTCTTATAGTTAAAAAAAAAAAAAAATCACTGCCAAAGCAGGGCTGGCATGGCAGGTGGCACAGCCGTGTGCACTGGACCACCTGGCGGAGGTCACACATCCTCTCTGCTTTTACGCTTAGGGTCAAATTGAGAAGAGTGTGAAAACCTTAGTCCTAAGGTGAGTGGCCACCCAGAGGCAGGCAGCTCCCTACACCCCTACCCCGCAGACTATTTGGGTTATGGACTCCACTTACAAAACAAAGCTTCTAGGCAGGCCCTCTCCCATTTGCGGGGACTGTCTGGGGTCTGTCTCCCATTTCTCTCCCTGCACTAAGGGACGGGTGTCATTTCAGTGGCAGGTCCGAGTTCTGCCCATCCTTTGCTCATCTTCTCCACCCACAAACAGTCAAACTCTGTATGCGGGGATACGACTACATGATACCCAAAGCTCTACAAGCCGTTCTCAGGGAATGAAGCATCTACTGTGTTAAGATAAGGTTGTTAGCATTTGAGAGAAACAAACTTTTAGTTTCAAAGACAGCAGTAAAGGTGAAGTCTAAAAAAATATCTACAGCCCCAACTCCAAGCATCACACAGCAATGTACATTCCACAAAGCACTTTAAACGCCCATTATCCCAACCAACATTTATAACACCTTGTGTAATCACCATCAGTCTCCCCAATTTAAAAAGTAGAAGAAACTTTGACTCAAGGAGTTTACTAGACTTGCCTGAGGCTTTGAACTAATGAAAGGCCGGGAGAGCTCCAGCAAACGGAGGACTCAGCCTTAGCAGAAGGCAGCGCAGCCTCCAGAACCACTGTGCTCCCCCAGCCCCTGCATCTGCTGACAGCCCTGTGCTCAGAGCCAGAACTGGTGACTCGTATCTGACTTCTGCTGCTTTCTCTGATATTTGGGAAGATAACCCCCTCTCTCCCCTTCCTCCCTTTAGGCTTCCTCTGAACCCTCTTCCTCATCAGAACTAAAACCAGGCAGACCTGCTACTTCCTTACCAAGAGTGCTACCCACTCAGGCAGAACTGTCTCCTCAGCCACGACTCACGCGGCCCCAAACGGCACTCAAAATGCCTTCCAGCTCTCTAGCATCCGACATTCATCAGGGCCAGGCAAACTACTCCAGACTGCCTTGCATCATGTAACAAATTCAGTTTCAGAATCTTCCCAAGGGCCAGAGGAGTGCATAAAAGTGGGAGCAGAAGGGGTGCCTGTCATTTGCATATATCCAGGTTACACAATCTGTTCTGTTCCTACGCATTTTTCAAGGGGGAAATCAAATCACTGTTACCTTTTGTTTTTCTGTTTCTTGACCTTCCACTTCTAAGCCCCTGTTTACTATCCAAAGAACTGGCCCCAGTCCCCTAGGATGGAGTGGGAAGCAGGGAGGAAGGGCACCCAGAATGGGGAAAGGACGGGTATGGAGGAAGAATTCACCACGACTTGACTAGGCCCCAAACTGGCTGCTATACACAAACCAACCTCTGTATGCAGCTCAAATAACTTGCTGAGAAAAAGAGTGTGTTAATGCAAAAAAGGCTAACACAGGCTTTTAAAGCACTGGATCTTCTGTGCCCCTTCTCCTGCTTCTACTGCTTTTCCCCATTCCTCCTTCCCCCAAAACAACCATACAGGGATGGATCACAGTGCCTTTCCTCCATCCACAGCTCCCCATGCCCAAATCTGTCATCTCTATGATATAATCTTTTATTATTCTACAATCCAAGTAGTGCAGTGATGGAGGGAGGGGAGAAATAAACTGGGAAGGTCTGACGGTGTTAAGGAACCACCCCAGACAACGTAGTCTTGCCCCCACACCATCCTCACAACCCAGGCTTCTTTAAATGAGAACCACAGGTACAGTAAAAAGACCAAGCATGGCCTTCAGAGGCACAGATCTAGACTTAGCTTCCTACATCCCCACACACTAACCACGTGACCACCCAGGCCTCGTTTCCATATTAAAGTGGGAGTAATAATATCTGATATGACTGTTGCAGAGATCAAATATGAATGATGTCCCCTGAGATCTCCCCCTGAGAGCTGGGATGTGTCCAGGTTAATGCGAGGACCCTTTCCTTCCTCCTCCCTCAAGAGACCATCCCTCAAAATAACCACACAATCTACTTACCGTAACTGCCTCTATACTAGAGGGAATACCGTCTTTGCTCTGAGACAACAGCAGTGCCTTAGAGGGCCTACCCTGAACCTCCCCAGCTGTATCCTTCACCCCAGAGACTGAGAAGTCTGGGGGCCATGGGGGTCATGCCTACTGGGAGCCCACACCATCCCCTTCTAGACTACACTGCATGTATTCAGCATCCCAGAAATCCCTGCCCAACAGCCCCTCTTCCTGGTACTTTTACGTGGCCCTCTTCCCTGTACTTTTTCTTCTGGTAAGTTCAAAGGGTGTCTGTCTGTTGGGGGAGAGGGTGGGCAAGGCTTGGACCTGCCTTTGGAATGACATGGGACATGCATCGCTTAGTGCATGAGAGAACCAGAAGGGCCCCACAAATGGGAAGGGCAAGCCTGCCTAGAGGTCTTGTTTTTAAGTGTAGACCATAACCTAAACAGAGTGGGGGTAAGGGGTGGGCCTGCCTCCAGTGGCCACTGGGCTCACTCTCACTTTAGGACTGGGGTTTTTACACTTTGCCTGGTTTCTTCCCAGGACTATGAGGAACCCTTCAGGAGCTCAGAGAGGTAAGAAAAGGTGTAGGGAAAGTTTTACAGCCACCCTCAGCCTCAAAGAGCAGCTCAGCTTTACATATCCCTCAGATGTGTTCATTTATAGAACAGAATCTCTGCTGACAACCCACAAAGAGTGAATTCTGCTGCACTAGATGGAAAGCCGTCTGCAGACACCTGGTCCTGTATTTCTGACAGGTGACCCAGCCTCGGTGTGAGGAGTAAGGAACAACAGCGACGTATAGTAGGGTCTCATTTGGTTGTTGTTTTTTGGGGCTGAAATACAATTTTGCCCTCAGGAAACACCCACTTACCTAGGAAGTAAGAATAAAAGGTGGTGAGTTGAGGCTGTGGCATGAGACAGAAATAGGAAAAAGGAAGGTTAGTGAGAGCCTAGAGAGCAAGGGTAACATTTCAGAGAAAAGTGACTCCCGTGTCACTCTCTCCACAAAGACCTGGCTTGGCCACCAGATATCATAAAGCAGCTTAGGTCTAAAAATGTTCTTCTGACAGGAAAAGCAGGGTACAGGGACAAAGCAAGACAGAGACACATCAGGCTGGAAGTAGGGGCTGAAGGCAAGGGAAGAGCAAGGCCCATGATACTCAGGGGCTATGTCACGGAGGAATGCAGCTGGGAGAGGACAGCACATGCAACAAAGGGCAAGAAAAGCCCTTGGCTGAGGTGGCTCAGAACTTCCTGGGGGCTTCTTAAGGTCAATAAAGGCTGTTTTATTTTCAGCATTTGGGGATGTGAGTGTTTCTCCCCAAGGAAGGGTTTGAGGCCGTAAATTATACTTCCTTTGTTTTCCAGCCAAAGAAAAGAAAATTCAAAACCCAGCTAATAAAACAAGAAGAAAAGCAAGGGAAAGGGCTCACTGGGCTTCCACAACTAAGGAGTAAGGGGTGAAATCTCCCACCCACATGCTGGAAGACAGCCTGGAACAGATTCCCTGGACCCCAGTACCGGGAGACTAATTCCCAGTCCTGTTAATGAAACACTTCTGCCTGCACAGGACCAGAGATGGGGTACTGCTGAGAAGCAGACCCTTTCTCCCCCAGGGACACAGCACCATCGGGGCATTCCAAAACCCTGAGAAGGCACTTCAGGAAAACACACACTCAGTGTGTGAGCTACAGGAGTCACAATTAGCACAAATAGACACACTACAAAATGCTGAGTCCTAAAAATAAAGGAACTGCACTTAATGGTGCTATTTATTCAGATATAAATTAGAAAGTGTAGACATTCTATGTTTCTCAGACCAGAATGAGATCTGCTCTGAAGCTAACCTGCAAAGTATTTACACACCCTCAAAAAGAGCACATGCAAATTTATTTGCTATCCTTCAAGAAACCTAAAGACTTGCAATAGCCTACAAAAACCTGTCCAGTTTATACCAGGTCAAGCCCCAGAGCCCAGGGATCTGGTGAGGTTTACATTTATTACACTGACAGAAAATTATGGATGATGCAAAATGAGAGGAAACATGGTGGTGGCAGGCAAACAGCCACTGGCCAGGAGACTTGGGTACCATCCAGCTTCTATCATGCTCAGGTTGTGGTCCGGGATAAGTCCTTTCTCCACTCTGCTCTGGATGTAATATTCCATGAAAACACGCTCTTTAAAACATTTCACGTTATTTTCATTAGGAAGGAATGTTACAATTATATCCAAATACACAACATACTTGGATTAATTTTACAGAAGAAACTAGACTCCAGCTTAACGTCTCAAAAAGTCAATTAATGACTAGCTCTTAATTCTGTGAACAAGGGACCATAACCTGATTCCAGCTGGTACTGGCAGAAAGTAGTTTTTAACTAAGAATTTCACTGTACTTTACTGGTGTGGATTTCTCAAAATGGATAGGCAACTTACTCAAAGGTCAAGAGTAAAGGTAAAGGTAATTACCTTAACAGCAGTGGTGGGGAAAGCATTAAAACTGTCTCATACATCTGCACAGCATCTTTAATACAATACACTTTTATATGATTTTTTTATATAATTATGGGCAGCTAATAATATGCCTAATAACAATGCAGAAAGTAAGCCTCAGAAAGGTGAAGTTTTCTATCTTTCCAAGGCCAGAGAGATAATGATAAAACAAGATCCCACATTTATATTCATTTCCGTTAAAAAAATATATATCTTTACAGGGATGGAAGCCACCCCTGCTCCATGAGACAACAGAGGGGACAGGGTCTGCAGTCCCAGGGGTACACGGGTCAGGAATCGAGCCCAAGTTTCCTGAATGGCAGGCAAGTATTCTGCTGCTAAACTACCTGTAAAAGCCTAGCTTTTAATAGAACTTCAACAAAAATTATACCCCTACATGAGATCCAGACCTCGGTTTGGTAGAGAGTTACTGACAAACCAAGTGCAAAAGAAACCAACTTGAAAAATAACCTTAGTAAGATAATCAAATGCCCCAAACATAACAGAAAATCATAAAGCATGTGAAGATCCAACCAGAAAGGGCCCAGCCAAACAATCAAATCAAAACTCCAGAGGGGACATAGAACATGGAAAAAACATTCAAGAATATTTATAAAGAAATAAAGGATAATAAGGGGTAGAGACCAGTAGTAGCCAGGGTTTAAGAGTGGGACAAAAAGCACCCCTGGTTACAAGGAGGCAACACAAGGGAGTTGGGGGGGGGGTGATAGAACTATTCCATATTTTAGTTGTGGCAGTGGTGACACAGCTATGCATTTGTAAAAGCTTACAGAACTGTACACCACAAAAAATAACTTTTACAGCAGGTAAATCAGAAAATGAATAAATAAAAACAGTAAAAGTGAAAAAAAAAAAGACTTCAGGAAGACACTAGGAGAGAATAAAGAAGAATTCAGAAGATTAAATAGAAAAATGGCAGATCTCACAGAAATGAAAGATACAGCTGACCAAATTAGAAATTATACTAGAGACATACGATGGCAGATTCGAAGAAGCAGAAGGAAGAATAAGTAAGCTAGAAGACAGAACAACTGAACTAGAGCACACAAATGAACAAATGACAACAAAAATGGAAAAAAATGCAACCAGATTTTAGGAAAATAACAGACAACAAGAGGAACACAAATTTAAGAGTCACTGATGTATCAGAAGGAGAAGAGTGAAGGGCTAGGAAAGTTAGGTGAAGACATAATCGGGGAAAACTTCCCAACCCTTATAAAAGATATAAATATACAAATCAAAGAGGCCCAAAGAACTGAACTCCAAACAGAACAAATCCGAACAGATACACTCCAGGACACATACTAACTAAACTATCAAATATTAAAGAGAAACAGAAAGTCATGAAAGGCGCATGATAAAAGCAATCTATACTGCATACAAGGGAAAACACATAAAATTGACTTTGGACTACTCAACAGGCACCATGGAAAGCAAGAAGGCAGTGGTACGATATATTTAAGATCTTGAACAAGAAAGGTTTTTAGCCAAGAATTCTTCATCCAGTCAAGTTATTGTTCAAAATTGAGGGACACATTAAAATCTTCAAAGACAAACAAGGATTGAGAGAACTAGTCAAGAGACCTACCCTACAACAAATATCAAAGGGAATCCTGTTAGCTAAAAAAAAAAAGACAGGAGAGGAAGGTCTGAAGGAGAGCACAGAATTGAAGAACACTAGCAACGGTAATTTAAAGGATTAAAAGAGAGAGAAGGAAAAGAATATATAGATCTGACAAAAACTAAGGAGAAGATGGTAGAGTCAAGAATCTCTTGTACAGTAACTACTTTGAACATAGATGAACTAAACTCACTAATTAAAAGCTAGACTGGCAGAATGGATTAAAAAACATAATTCATCTATATGCTGTTTACAAGAGACACACCTTAGACTCAAGGACACATCAGATTGAAAGCGAAAAGGATGGAAAAAGATCTTTTATGCAAGCTGCAACCAAAAGAAAGCAAGAATAGCTAAACTAATATCAGACAAACTAGACTTTAAATGTAAAGATTTCCTAAGAGACAAAGAAGGACACTACATATTAATAACAGGGACAATTCACCAAAAGGAAATAACATTCATAAATGTGTACACTCCCAATCAAGAAGATCCAAAGTACATGAGGCAAACATTAAACTGAAGGAGCTAAAGACATTTCAACTGTAATGGTGGGAGACGTTAATACACCACTCTCCATTACAAACAGAACAACCAGACAGAGGATAAACAAGGAAATAGACAACATAAAGACTGAGATAAATAAAATAGTCCTAACAGATATATAGAGATCATTATATCCCAATACATTCTTCTCCAGCACACATGGAACGTTCTCCAGGATAGATCATATGCAGGGACACAAACTGAGTCTTCACATATTTAATAAGATTGAAATTATCCAAAGCACTTTCTCTGATCACAACAGAATACATCTAGAAATTAATAATCACCAAAGAACCAGAGCTTTCACAAATACATGGAAATTAAACAACACACTCTTAAGTAACCAGTGGATCAAAGAAGAAATTGCTAGAGAAAATGGTAAATATCTAGGAACGAATGATAATGAGAACAACATATCAAAAATTATGGGATACACCAAAGGCAGTGTTGAGACAGACATTTATTGCACTAAACGTCTATATTAAAAAACTTGAGGATTTAATTGCTCACCTTTAGAATTTAGAGAAAGAATAGCAAACCAACCCCAAAGAAAATAAAAGAGGAGAAATAATAAAGATTAAAGGAGAAATAAACAAACTGGAGAACAATAAAACAACAGAAAGAATCAACAATATCAACATCGCTCTAATACCAAAATCAGATGATGATGCTACAAGAAAGGAAAACTACAGACCAATCTCCCTAATGAACACAGACACAAAAATTCTTAGCAAAATAGTAGCAACCAAATCCAAGGACACATTAAAAGAATTAAATATCACAACCTGTGCTATATTAAACATCAGGAATGCAAGGGTGGTTCAACATAAGAAAGTCAGTCAATGTACTATAGCGTAACAAGTCAAAAGAGAAAAAATCATATGATCATATCAATCAATGCTGAAAAACCTTTTCACAAAATCCAGCACCCTTTCCTGATAAAAACACTTCAAAAGTTAAGAATCAGAGGAAACTTTCTCAATATCATAAAGGTCATATATATAAAATCCATAACCAGCATCATACTTAGTGGTGAGAAACTGAAAACATGCACCCTAAGATCAGGAACGAGACAAGGATGCCCATTGTCACCACCATTACTCAACACTGTATTACAAGTCCTGGTTGAAGAGATTAGAAAGGAGAAAGAAATAAAAGGCATTCAAATGGGAAAAGAAAAAGTAAAACTTTCATTATTTGCAGATGACATAATCCTATACTTAGAAAACCCTGAGAAATCTATGGCAAAGCTACCTGAGCTAATAAAGAAATTCAGCAACGTGGTGGGATACAAGATTAATGTACAAAAATCAGTAATGTTTCAATACACAGGCAATGACCTATCTGAGGTGATAATTAAGGAAAACATTCCATTTAAAATAGCAATCAGAAGAATCAGGTATCTAGGAATAAACCTAACCAGGATGTCAAGAACTCATACATAGAAAATTACAAAAAAATTGCTAAAAGAAATTTTAAAATGACCTAAATAAACTGAAAGACATTCCCTGCTCATGGATAGGAAGGTTGAATGTCATTAAGATGTCAATTTTACCCAAACTGATCAAGAGATTCAATGCAATACCAATCAAAATCCCAAAAACCTACTTTGAAGACTTGGAATAGCGGCTTATCAAATTCATATGGAAAGAGACCCCAAAGAGCTAAATATCGCCTAAAAAAGAACGAAGTGGGAGGACTATCACTTCCTGACTTTAAAACTTACTATAAATTCACAGTAGTCAATATAACATGGTGTTGGCACAAAAAAAAGTATCAACCATTGGAATAGAAGAGATAGACCACCAAATTTATGGACACTTATCTTCAATAAGGCCCCCAAATCCACTGAACTGGGACATTAACAGTCTTTTGAATAAATGAGCATGGGAGAATTGGGTATCAATAGCCAAAAGAATGAGAGACAACCCCTACCTTATACTCTATACAAAAATTAATTCAAAATGGATTTAAGACCTAAATGTAAGAGCCAGTATCATAAAACTTCTATAAGAAAAATAAGATATGGTGGACTGATAATTAAAAAGTACTGGTAGTAAGAATCACCCCCAAGAGAACCTCTTTTGTTGCTCAGATGTGGCCTCTCTCTCACTCAGCCAACACAACAAGCAAACTTACTGCCCTCCCCCTCTCTACGTGGGACATGACTCCCAGGGGTGTGGACCTTCCTGGCAAGGTGGGACAGAAATCCTAGAATGAGCTGAAACTCAGCAACAAGGGATTGAGAAAACCTTCTCGACCAAAAAGGGGCAGAGCGAAATGAGACAAAATAAAGTGTTGGTGGCTGAGACATTACAAACAGAGGTTATCCTGGAGGTTATTCTTACACATTAAATAGATATCACCTTGCTAGTCAAGTTGTCATGGAGAGGCTGGAGGGAACTGCCTTAAAATGTGGAGCTGTGTTCTGGTGGCCATGTTTCTTGAAGATGCTTATATAATGATATGGCTGTCATAGTGTGACTGTGTGGATGTGATAGCCTTGCATCTGATGCTCCTTTTGTATACCGTATTGATGGACAAGTAAAACATATGGATTAAAAATAAATAAATAATAGGGGGGACAAACATTAAAATAAATTTAGTAGATTGAAATGCTGGTGATCGGTGAAGGGGAGGGGTAAGGGGTATGGTATGTATGAATTTTTCTGTCTTCTTTTTATTGCTTTTTCTGAATTGATGCAGATGTTCTAGGAAATGATCATGATGATGAATATACAACTATGTGATAAAAGTGTGAGGTACTGATTACATAACAAGAACAGAATGATCATATGATAAGAATGTTTGTGTTTGCATGTGGTTATGTGTCATATATAAAAAATAAATTAATTAAAAAAAGAAAAGGAGGGGTAAGGGGTATGGTACGCATGAATATTTTTCTGCTGTCTTTTTATTTCTTTTTCTGAATTGGTGCAAATGTTCTAAGAAATGATCATGATGATGAATGTGCAACTATGTAATGATATTGTGAATTACGATTATATACGTAGAACGGAATGATCACATTTTAAGAATGTTTGTGTTTCCTTGTTGTTATATTTTTTTTAATTTTTTTAAATTAAAAAAAAAGTATCGGCAGAGTCACTTGAGGATCTTAAGGGGAAAAAACAATACATATATGGAACTATTAAACTCCCTCATCTAGGAAACCACGGGTACCCTCTCAACCATTGGGGGCTCCTGAGAAAATATGCCAAACCCTGGATTTTGAGGCTTGCTCTTATGAAATTTATTTGTAATAGGGAAGAAGCTAAGACTACCCATAATAAGCCCTAAGAGTTGCTTCCAGGAAGACTCTTTGTTGCTCAGATGTGGTCTCTCACTCTCTAAGCCCAACTCTGCAAAGAAAATCATTGCTCTCCCAACCTACGTGGGTCAACCTATTCAGGGGTGAAAATCTCCCTGACAATATGGGGCATGGCTCCTGGGGATGAGTCTGGCCCTGGCACCTTGGGACTGACAACGACTTCCTGACCAAAAGGGGTGGGGGTGGGGGATGTAATAAAATAAGGCATCAGTGGCCAAGAGAGATCAAATGGAGTCAAGAGGCTGTTCTGGAGGCTGCTCTTATTCAAGGTTCAGTTAGATAGTGCTAATTGCCATGATTTGCTAACCCCCAACCAACATCACTCCGGTTGACTCTTAAGAACACCTAGGGCTCGATCTGAAACTCCATAAAATTTTCATGCACTAGGTTTGCCTTCCTGGAACATATAATCCCCAGAGGGTTCCTAGATCAGATAAATCCTGACACCCAGATAGACCAGCCTCTCCAGGATTACCAATTAATTACATTCTCTGATTCTTCAGTGTGGACATCCTTTCTCAACATGAAAAAGTCAGAAGAGGCATTCCCCAAAGATCCCTATAGATTGGGAGAAGGAGGAGGTATAACAGAGAAAATGGGATGACAAAGGAAAATGGCTGCTAAATCATTTTATTAATATTCCTTCTAGCCTCCAGTGTTTTGGAGAAGCTAGAAGGAAAAATCTGAGATGACGGAATGGTAGCCCATTACAAATTCCGGGATCTGTTCTGTAACTACTTGTTGAAGTGTGCTTTGAAAATTATTTTTTCTTTCTTTGCTTTGTATATATATATATTATATTATACAATTAAAAAAGGTTTTAAAAAATCAACTTAAAAAAAAAAACCTTGGGCGGCTGCCATGGCTCAGCAGGCAGAGCTCCGACCTGCCTTGCTGGAGGTCTGGAGTTCATGCTGGAGGTCTGGAGTTCGATCCCTGGTGCCTCCTGCCCATATGCAAATTAAAAAAAAAAAAAAACTTTACATTCTCTTAGCCTACTGCTCTTTCTGACATCATGTGCTGCTTTCTCAGTCTATTCAAAGTGAGCGAATGTTAAGAGTCAAGAAACAATAAAACAAGAAAATAAAGTTATTTTTACCTTGGAGGAAAAAAAGCTCTAAAAACCTGCAGTCACTCTATGATGCTTATAAAGCAGCTATTTGTTCATGCCACTGTCCCAGATCACTGCAGGAACACGTAGAACAGCCCTTGCTTTCAAAGACATAGTCTCAAGAGGCAACTGAGACTCATATACTGAACCATGGAGAATAAAGATAAGACTGTCAGCTCCTTCAGGACAGGGGCCATGTCTTCTCAATTCTGAATTTCCATCATCTTAGCACAATAGCCTGACACTTGCCAAATGGTCTGTAACCAAGGAATGAATGAAACCTTGTACAACTGCTCTTTAGTTTATACCCAAAGCAAAACAAAACACTGTGACAAGTTCTGCTAAGGAAAGAAGTTTCTGGAATAGGTAAACAGTCTCATCTTGAAGAAAGCGGTAGATTGTTGGAAGTTGAAGAAAGGGATAGATTGTTAGACATATGGGAGGTATTTCTAATTAAGACATCAAATAAATAAAACAAGGAGGACTGCAGAGAACTGTAAGAGCCCTTGGCTTTCTAGACTAGCTAGTTCAGGATGGAGAGGAACAAGAACTAAGAACAGACAAGAAAAACAGCTAAGACAGTCACACTGGGTTTCATTTACTGGGTCAGTAAACACAAGTAAAAGGTATTTTTCTGGAATTAAAGTTGTTCAAATGTACAGCATCACTTCTTGCAACCTGAATAAATCTGACATTGAGGCTGCTTTCATTTGTTTGAAATTGGCAGTATGGATACAGTGGCCTCCACTTTCATTTCAATACTTTATTTTAGTTACACGAGGTAGAGAAAAGTCTGATTTGTACATATAAATAAGCAGGTGGTCACAGACTTTTACAAAAATAGTCTAAGTTATTCTTTATTTAAACTAATTCAAAAGCTTTGAAATAGTAAAGAATTGTTTCAAATCTCTACCACTAATAGTCATCTAATACCTTTTTTTAATTTATTAATTAAAAGAAATTTAACAAGCCAAATAAAACATTAAAACATATAATCAGTAATTCACAATATCATCACTTAGTTGCATATTCATCCTTTCTCGAACAGATTTTTTCATATTTAGAATTACTTCCTTAGGATAGATTACCAAAAATATAATTAGTGGGTCAATTGTTTTGGACATTTAAAAAGTTTTTGGCAGATATTACTTTGTAAAATTATGAAAGCACCAACAAAAACTTGATCAAGCAGTTCACAATTATCCTTGAAAGTGTAAATATGTGTTCTTCACTATTGTATATACATTTCACAAGTATTAAAAATACTGGCAAGTATTTTAAAAT
>PVIY010039360.1:0-23150 GCA_004026745.1 Myrmecophaga tridactyla
TTAATATTGGGAATTTATCGTGACTTTGTTAGAATTAAGAAAATACTGCTTTTAGATACAGGTCATTATACCAGAAGGTTTCTATAAAAGTAACAGATGTTTACAATGATTTGAGCCTAACAGAAGTTTTATAGTAGGTTATTACCAGATATGGTCTCTTATAAAAATAATAATACAATTCAAGAACCAAGAAACCCAACTTATTTCTTTGGTAAGCCTCTCATTCCATGTGAATCAAATAATTACCAACAAAAGCATGCATTTAATTTTTGCTTTTGTTTCAAGTATTATAAGGAAGCTACTTTAAATATATACCTTTTGTCAAGTGGATATAAATCAATATTTTATGAAATAAAAATGATTTCATTTGCATTTTAATTTTTGATTTCTTAAAGCAAGACATTTTTGAAAAACTCACTAAATTAAACATTTTTGCTTAATAATTCCTTCTCCTAGCCCTGAAAATTATTTTTATTAAATATGTATGATTCAAATATATCTATATTCCCAAATCACAATTTTCATCCTTAATTCTCCAAAGACAGGGCTCAACCAGAAAGCTCACTACTACTCAAGTTCCTCTTCTATGAAAGCAGCAGTATCAACCAATTCTCATTTCTTCTCTAATCCCTTTTATCTTTTATAAGATTTGAACTAAATATGAAGAGATTATTTTAGAAGATTACATTGGCTATTTTTTAAATATCTGAAAATACACAAGATTTTGTTTTCATTTTTCTCAACCTTTCAATAGAATTCCGATACATATAAGAAATCTAATACACACATATATATTAATCCTCTCTTCATCCCCTTCTCCTGTTCAGTATTTGTCTTACATAAAGTGAGCAATTGACAGAAAAGAAGGATACTAACTGCATGGCACTGTTTATGTATCAGGAAATACATTAGGTGTTTTTATATTTTTGTTGTCATAACAACCCTTTGATATAAGCATATTTTTATAATTATTAAAATTGAGGAAATTATGGCTCAACTTCAATGTCATAAAGATGATAAGCACTGGAATTAGAAACAACAGCCTTCTTTTCTTTAGTCTAAACTAACTGTTTCCTGGGTAGTATTAAGGTAAACATCTAAACTTCTTTTGGGTTAATAAAGAGTGTGGTTAATTTCTAGAGAAGGCAATGGAATATGTTCTAGGGATTTTTTTTAAATAAGGAAGCATATTAAGTTTAAGTAATACTCTACAGACAGGAATCTGGGAAAGACTTTTCTGTTTGACTTGTCTCTTTAAAGCACAACTTCAGAGAGAGAATGTGATTCGACTATTTAGAAATATACATTTCTATACCTGCAAAATTTTGTGTTATCTGATATCCACGAAAGATGTGGGAGGTTGTTTATACTAAGGAATCACCAATTAGGAAAACATCTTCAGACATCTTTAAAGAAATGAACTCTGGGTTCATGTGAGAGGATAATTGAATGCTAATAAGAATGCTTTCTGTTAGATTTAAACAAACTGGAGATTTCATCACAAACTGTGGGCTGACGAAAGACCACTTGACAGATGTAGTTGAGCCACAAAATTTTAGTCCTTCTTCAAGTGCCTGGATCAGTGCAGAGATAAATAAAAGATTTTTAGTGACCACCTCTCAATTAATGAATGCCAATATTCAGTGACCCTTGGTGATATATTATGAGAAGCTGGGGAGAGGAAAAATTGTATTGGAGAGTTTGGAGATAAATATGAGTGATTAAAGGCTCTCTGAATCTTGTTCCTTATCACAGGAACTACCTAGCCTGAGAGTAACGAACAAAAAAGGGAAAAGTTTTCAAATATATTAAGTTTTCTCCAGTACTGGGAGAGTTTTAATTCCTTGGAGTTAGGACAAGGAAAAGCTAAAGATAAAAGAACCAATAAATATTTCATTTTTGAAGCTGTACATGAAGACTTTACATCTGTAAAGAAGATACAATTGATGCATTTAATTATTTGGAAGAAGCATAGGAGAGGTTAAAGTTTTAGAAGATGGTGGTATCTGATGAGCAAAAAGCCAACTTGGGGTAAGTAGTTTTATTTCATCCAAAATACAAAGACAAGAGGAAGGAGAAGGAGAATGAAGAAGGAATCCATCCATCATGCACAATACAAATAAAAGGTTGTCACTCATTTTCCTAATGTCAAAAAAGAGAACTATTTAGTAATTTTTTGACACCAAGAAAATCACTTGTAATAGCCTTTCTCACTTTGAAATTCATCCTTAAATTTAACAGAAAGAAAAAACCCATTGAATTGTTTCTATTATAAGTCAGTTCATCACTTATGAATCCATGTCAGTGTCTCAGTTTTTTCAGTGAAATAGCTAATTCATATCGTATTCACAGTCACCACTTCACAGTGAATCACTGCTGTTTGATTTAGCCTGTCATCTGACACTGAACATCTCAAAACCATTTGCATCACTCTTGTTCTGATCTGCACATATGGTAATAATTAGGAATATGATACCTTAAATTCATTTAAAATACCCAATGAATTTAAAATACAATACTAAAACCAGTGTAACTCATATTTCATAGGAAAAAAATGTGTAAAGCTATTAGAACTAAGTTTCAAATATTAATTATATGTAGAAAAAATAAAGATTTGGGAGCAGAAGTATATGCCATAATTTTGACAAAAATGTATAAATTCCCAGTCGACATATTTATAAATATCTCATAAAGATTGTCCAAAATATGAACTAAAGCCATATTATATCAACTATTTGAGTTTTAAATCACAATTTTAATTTTCAAAATAGAAAACCCAGGTGAAGTCTCCTGTCCCCAAATATACCTGGAAATTTCAACTCTCTTTTATTCATGCCTTTAAAAGAAAGGGTTGTGTATACAAGGTCAGTGAAATTGTTATTTATGGTTGAAATGTTCTTTGCTACATCTATTTTAGGAAGGGTCATTTTTCACTTCTTTTTAAAAATTGCTTTAAAATGTTTAGCTGACTATACAAAATTACTCAATGTGCAACTAGCAGTTTCTACCATATGCAAGCTCTTTGTAACTTAAGAATTATGTAAGGTTTTATGATTCAAATGATTGAGTTCAAATGATATCATTTAACTCTTGTGTTTTGGAGTAGTGGATGGAATAGTACTCATCACGCTCTTGATTATTTTACTATGACTATAAAAACATTTTCCTCTCAAATGTCTTTTTACTTTTTTATTCCTTTTGGTTTACTTCTGGGGGGAAATACAATGTTAACATTTAACTCACTCTAACAGTACAGATCTTTGCACCCCAATGCCATATTTTATTAGATGGCCCTTGTTTATGATGATCCTTATTTTGCAACTAAAACAGTTATCTCAAAAGAATATCCCCACTCCCTGTCTCAGTTCTATAAGAAATGTACCTGCCAATGTAAGTTTTTTTTTTTAATTCATATTATTTTTTTCCTTTTGAGTTTCTACTGAATTCAAAATGAATAGGACTCACTTAATGGTGAACATATTTAGATATTCAAATTCCCATTTTCTTTCCTGGTCCATATTAGCAACTCTAATCTAAAAGAGCCTATCAGCCTTGTCTTGCAGACTAGCATAAATTGCAGATGTGTGAACATTTAAATGCAGGAAGAAAGCACTAAAGCACTGCTGAGGCTAAACTAGAGAATTATTAAGAACTTGAATCCTGACTAGTGCTTAATTCCAAACACCAAGGGAACAGATTTCAAATCAAAAAGTAAAACAACAACTAAGTCCGGTTTATTAATTCAATTTGGAAGCTGTAAGAATCCTGGAACTGGAAGTTTATATAATTGTGACTAGCACGCTGCGTAGAATGTCTGGCTAGTGACCCTTTTCTAAGTCAAAGACTTCAAAGTGGAACTACCTACAAGTTCAAATGAGAAGGAATCAGGTCTCCAAAATCAGAGTTTAGCATAAGACCGAGGAAAATAGTTGAGAGACTGACTACAGGGAAATTCTTACTATTTATTATCATTGTTATTATTATTGTTGTTGTTATCACTGTCATCCATGGTCTCCAGATATAGGAAGAAGAAAACTAAGTAAAAACAAACACTCCATTTGTAGGGAGACTTGAAAAATAAATGACTAACCTTGACTTCCATCAGCACCAAAAATCCTACATAGCCAATGACAGACTTCATTGTTTAAAGACCACTGGGGATGATTAAGAAAAAGACGATGTAATCTAATAAATGATAAAAAAGAGATAGAATATTTCTACTGGAAGACATTCCTATCATGTCATATCAAAGTCTAGCAAAATGTTGAAAGTTAGAAATGTTATCAAGCATTAGCAGGCATTTAAAGAACGTCTCTTGAATATTTCTAGCATAAAAAAGTATTTCATGTGATTTAAATGAATGGTAATTTTCTGACTTTAAAAGAGAGCTGTGCCAGTACATTTCAGCGTTCTGGACCCAATTCTGCAAACATGGAGACGCTTTCAATTTGCTCTGCCTGCCTTCCCGCCTTAGATGGCTGCGATTGCAGCGAAATTAATCCATTTAAAAATCTGCGGCTTAAACTTAAGGATTTCCAGTTTTTTTCCCCCCTTCTCTCTTTTTTTTTTCTTAGAATATCAATAAGTTCCAATTGAAGAGCGGATTCTTTTGCAATTCAGGCATGTGCCGGCGATAACGGGCGAGTTGGCATGAAGAGAGGCAGAGATGGATTAATTATGCAGAGAACATGGAAATTCTGCTTATCATCGGCTAGCAAAGGAGCCCGGCTCACATAATCAGCAAACGAAGGGAGAGGAAAAAATAACAATGCAATGGCACCTTCCAGCCCATCATCAGGATTTTTCTACCCCCCTTGTAATTAAAAAATAACATACACTTATAGCCCTATCTCCTGTGCAGGCAAGGAGTGGATGTCCACAAAATAATTGCACTGGGATATTAGAGCTGGCAACACGGGCTGTCCCTTGCTGCTCACTCTTCCTCTCACCCTCTTTCTCTTTTGGCTTCTCAAGGCACTTTGCCTCTGAACCCAGTCCAAATCAGACGGATGTCTCAGGTGACATTCTAGCTCAGTTTCCAAAAATCCCAAATTGGTACCTTATCATGATTCAAGCAAACAACATACATACATGATAAATATTTGAAAGACTGACTCCAGGGGGAGGCTTTGGAACCGATCACCTGTGGACTATCTGGTCAATTTCATTTTTGATGAAACGTATCCAAATAGCCTTCATTTTGCAAAGTGACTGGGTTAAAATGGTGGGCTGTGCAATGGCTGTGCTAATTTTCTCAAATGATTGAACTTATTTACAACTTTTCTCTGTTGCCTTTGCCAGCTCATTTTATACATTAAAATATACGTAGTTAATGATTGTTATGTTTGTATCTCCAAGTCAGGACTCGCATTTCTGTAATAGTTCCTGTAAAATCTGACAGCTCAGTACTCTGTATTTCTTTGACTGGCAAAAGAGACAATAATAAACCTAGGGAATTGCTTTAAGGAAAATCACCTTTAAGCCCACATTTTTATTCACGTGGTTTTCAATTCTGACGATTATACCACAAACACGTATATTCAGTGCTGACACTGGTGAATCAAGTAGGTTTTGCTACCTTAACCGTCATCCAAGTAATATGACTTAATTACAGGCATAAGCCCCAAGAAGCTCTGGCCAGGAGGGAAGCTATTTCTTCCTGCAAAAGTTATTGGGGAGCTAGAGAAACATAAAGATGAAAATAATCCCAGAAAGACAAAAATTATGCAATATAGGAAGGAAAGATGTTGTTTCGAAGTACAGTAAGCTGGAATTAGAAAGCTGGCAGACTCTAGAAATGTAATTTATTCATAGAGTTCTACCAAAGCAGGGAACCAGTATGGGGCGCAGTTTACACGCTTGTGGGAATGCTTTAAGTGACAGTGACTGGAATAGACTGATTTTTGTAAACTAATCATTTCCATGTCTATGCATATGGACACATTTCAGTACATATGAGTATTATCGAAGACAAAAACTGAGTAAAGGGAACGGGGTAACTGTTTGAAGATATTCATGATTATAGTTTTTGTTAGATTCTGAAAAAATAAGATAGGGGAAAATAAAATGGAAAAAAATACACACTCAAGTAGGGGTTGGGGTTCAGGGCAAAGAAAGGTAGAGAAGAGAAAGAGAATCCCAATAAAAAGAGACAAGAAAATAAAGAATATGGGGAAAGAAAAAAAAACTTGTAACATTAGAAATTGTGATTTTTTCCCATCCAGTTATTTTGCAAATGTATACATACAAGACATATTTGTTTATGAATTAGCTATATAAATAGAAACATGCAAAAAATAATTTGAGTGTCTATCCCTACACCAAGAAATTTTCAAATGCATAAAGAGATCACAGATTCTGCAGGGCAGAAGACAGCTTACCAGGAGCTTGGCATCACAGTCACACAGAAGAGGAGAATACAGCTGGGAGAATTTGGCCACCCACTACCATTGCAGTCCTACCACTGTCCTGCTATTCAGCCCTCAAACACATTTAGTATCACTTTGATTCAACATCTTAAATGCATCCAGAGTGTAATAAAACCTACCCTTTGGAAGTTGCTAGATAAAATATATTGAGTAATCAAATGAGCAGCAACATTGACTAAATCTTGCTTGCAACAATTATCATGCCAAATCTGATTTTTTTTTTTTGTATTAGAAAGGGAGATGAAGTTAGAGTTTGCAAAGGTGGTCATAAGGTACCATATAAAGTATGGTACCTTATTTATTTTATTTGCAAAATAAATTACTGGATTTTCATGCTCCTGAAAGACTAAGTATTTTAGGATATAAAGAGCCAGTTCAATCAGTTAGAGGGTAGAAAACAAGTTCCCAGAGGCTTACCAGAGGAGCAGAGAATCATCTGTTAATATCCAGAGGGATGGGCCTTTAGAAGCAGCCCTTGGTGGGTGGGCCAGTGGTGATTTATCCTGGCCACCCATTAGAATTACCTGGGTCCCACACCAGAGCAAAACTCTGGAGACAGGGTCTGAATGTAGGTGTTTAAACCAAACAAAAAGCTTCCCTGGTGACTCTGATGTGCAGTCAGAGTTGAGGATGTGTCTTCACCCAGGCTCGCTGATGGCCATCCACTGGAGTCCATCTAAGACACAAAACATTCTCCAAGCCTGGGTATGTCATGACAGCAAGCTGGACTGCAAGCACCGTGAGGGCAGGCAGAAAACATTCCGCTTGTTCTCTGCTGCATCTCCAGCGCCTAGACCAGTGCCTGTTACAAAGTAGTCTCTTAAAAATAATTTTGGGGGGGCTGAAAGAGTAAAATGAACAGAAGCCTGAAAGACAGAGGGCTTCAGGTCCATCTGGAAATCACAGCTGCCTCCTTTGCTCCACGCTGCACCCCATAAGTCTTGACAGTTTGGAAGGTTTCTCAAGGTTTTCTGAAAGCCTGTGCTTGGAACTTTATAGAGGCAACATACTTCTATAATCTTTTACACTTCCTGAAAACATGTCTTAACATCTTTTACAAGAGAAGGTAGATAATAGAATTCTCAGTAACCATAACTGTAAATGGATTTGTAATCTACCCATGATTAAAATTATTTTCATCATGAAGTAGAATTCTCATTATTGTTGCAATTTTAATATTATCAACTCTAAAGTGTCTTGGTGATTGATAATATAGGCAGCGAAACCCTATATTATAGTAATTAAATTTAAAATGAATCAGCCATCCTTATATGTCTCAGTACAGTACCTGATTATTTGAAAACAATTATCTTTTCATGTCACCTAATGCCACACAGCACTTGGAGCTGCTACGAGGGATTGTTCTGGGTCGCAAAGCTGCTGTAGAGTTGAAATACACAGATACTGTGTTTTAGGTGCCACGAAGAATACTGTCTCCATTAAAATACATGACCACCACAAAAGTGATCTGTAACCCAGGAGGAATGCAGGCCTGAATTAAGAAGCCTTTGAACAAAAGCTTAGGGCTGAAATGTGCATTCATTACAGATGAGTCGCACTGACTTTAAAGAAAACCCCTCTGCAAAGAAACCCCGGAAACCATGGGCCTAAGAGTAGTTGTCTGACTAGGAGGATGAAGGTTTTACTTTCCTGATCAGGGACAGGGTGTAATGTACAATGCACTCTTCCTTGGATACTTTGTCCTTCAAAGGAAATACCTCTCTCCATAAATTAAATTAAATATTACTACATTCCCCAATGTTTTCTCTTATTTCCCCAGTTAAAATTTTATAGGAACATGAATTTCTCAGCTACGGGAAGGAACTCTCCACTCTGCTTCTCTTAATCTTGCATTTTTGACAATCATTTTCAGTGACAACCCTCCCCTTCTTTTGATGCTCCATCCCACCACCCTCCTTAAACATATTTTGGGGCAAAAAAAATTAAGTACAAAAATTTCTTCCATCCTTGGTTCATTTGCAGATTTCACCAAGCTTGCAAAAAGCACACCTGTTGTGCTGTCTGGATTTCCTTTTCTGATCATAGGCTTCTGACAAAGAAGGGGTGGGGGGTGGGGAGAAAGATTTTTATCAAACGCTCTTCACTGGACAATGAATTTTCTTCACCATTTGAATGTATCTGTGGAATGCCTGAGTGATTCATTACAGCAGATTCTGAAGTATGACAATGGGCCTCAGAAATGACTGATGGTATCTTTTTCCTGATTTCATTTCCCTGATCCTCTTCATCCCTTGGCCTGTGTACCTCGATTAATTAGAAACCAGGGATTTTCACTCATCAGCTGATGGGTTTCATGCTCCACTCTGTCACAAATCTGCTGCCTGCACTATCTCTCTTACAGCCGGTGGCTGCTTTAAAAACTTTCCCTTTTTTTTTTTTTTTTTCTTTTTTTAAGTGGTGCTTTGTGACTACAGGTTTAGGTCTTTTAAAGATTCAGACATATTTTTTAAAAAGAGATTAAAAATTAAAGTGAAGCAGATTCAAAATCTCTGATTAAGTTAATCCCTATCCAAATGATACTTGTCCAAAAAATGAACTTTTTGAAAAGATGATATAAATGTTTCATACTCTCAGCCGTCTAAGTTTTTTCTTGAGATACGGTAATTGAAGAATTATGCAAAGATGGAAAGCATATGTAAATATTATTTTTGTGTGTGAACACAAAAGCACATAGGTTCACGTCTCATGTAATTTGGGGTGTCTATACTATGGTGTTAAACTCAATTGCATTCAAATTCGAGTTGAATAAGCTGCTTTATAATAGCTTCCTGCAATAACTCATTGAAACATTATTGTTTCTGGAGGAAATAATTTATAATTGAAATATGCTCCCCCTTAGGGTATATGCCTAATTAAATCACATATAATCCCCAAGGAAGCTAATCACAATTAAATAATATTTAAAATGTAGGTATTTCGTAATAAAACTCTCCCTCCGAAACCTAAAATAATGCATGAATCAAAAATGGAAAATACATCAATTCTTTCCATCGAAGAAGATAATAGTCACCCACTACTACAAGATTATTTAGTCCTTTTGTCTATATTCATTTATTTAACATCAAGTTTTAACCAAGTCCCAGAATTAAGGGAAAAGCCCTCCATTAAAAAAAAAATAGCCAGGTTCCACCAGACTTGGAGAGAAAATGATGAGAAGTAATGTACAATTTTATGGGTTTGCCTCCAGTAGAGGATAGCAGGGTATCCTATGTGGAATTTATGTAAGAGGGTGTGCTGATTTGAAGCTATTATGTACCCCAGAAAAGCCATGTCCGTTAATCCTCATTCAATACTGCTGGATGGGATCTTTTTGATTGTTTCCATGGAGATGTGACCCATCCATTGGTGGGTGGTAACTTTTGATTAGATGGCTTTCATTCAAGGTGAGTTTGCTTACTGGAGCCCTTTAAGAGGGAACCATTTTGGAAAGAGCCACCAGAATCAACAGAGTTCACACAATCAGAGACCTTTGGAGATGAAAGAAAATGCCCCAGGGAAGCCACTACAGAAGCTGGGAGATAAAGCTAGCAGACATCACCATGTGCCTTTCCAGCCGACAGAGGTGTTCTGGACCCACTGGCCTTTCTTGAGTCAAGGTATCTTTCCCTAGATGCCTTAGTTTGGACATTTATATGGCCTTAGAACTCTAAACTTGCAACTTAATAAATTATCCTCTTAAAAGCCGTTCCATTTCTGCTATATTGCAATCCGGTACCTTACTAACTAAAACGGGGAGAAAAAAGGAGTTTATAATGGAGGACATACCCCGAACAACTGCAGATCCCTGTCCTCTAAACCTTGCCAAGAAAGTACATACACTTGGTAACTATTAAGAGTGCCTAGTAAAAGTGCTAGTTAGCATTGAGCCCAAGACTTATCTGTCATGATACTCTAAAGGAAATCACTATTCAATGATTTTATTAACATTTATTTTATTTTTTGGTTCAGGGCAAAGGGAGTAGGGCAGAAGGAATAGCTATCATGTTTCGGTTTTAGAGGTATAAAAAGACATAGTCCTAACTTTGCCATTAAATCCTTGTAGCACTCTTATTTCCATGTACTGAAATGCAAATTCCCAGCAGTGTTGGTGGCACAACTCTGGCCAATAATGTGTCATAAAATTGCGTTTTGTCCTGGGCACAGGGTTAAATTTTGATTGCTGCTCAGGGGGTCTACCAAAAAGATTTATAGATTTGAAGTAAAGTGGATTTCACAGGTTTCAGATCAATTTCTCTTTCAGTTGTATTTTTTTCAGCCTTAATATTGCAGATGGACACAAGGGAAGGGTCAGGAGAATGCAGGTTGAGCTTACATAGGTGTGAAGAGAAATCCATTACCTCTTTGAAGTTATTAAAACCTCTTGTTAAATCATACCTGGCTTTGTGTATGCTTTGAGGAAAAGCAAAACAAAACAAAAAGAATCATACCAAATTGCAAAAAAACCCTACCAGAAATAAGGTGATGGATAAAGAAAAAGATTATTTTAATTTTTAGAAAACACTGCTTTGTAAATTTATATTTCAATATAGAGTGTCACCTGTTACTTTCACCTCGTTTTTAAAATAGAATACAAATCACTATCATTATGCTACCTGGATTTAAAATGCAGCCTACACAATATACTTTTCTGTAGCACTATTGCCAAAGAGCTATGGAAACAGTTGGAGGATATTTTATTTAACAACAACAGAAGTGTGCTGATAATCTGGAGTCCAGGCCCATCTGTAAATTTCCCTAATGTGCTATGTCTTCCCCTAACACTAGCAACATTGTGATAATGCCACACGTGCTGGAATATCTGCTAGTGCCAGGCACAGGGATAGTCCATTGAGCAGGCTCAGGGAGTTAGCATAGGCCTGAAAGCCTGTGGCCTGTGGCATTGCCTCACAGACTCCAGCCCTTACCCCTCACTCCACTTATCACCCAGTATTGACTGCAGCTGGAGCATGGGGTACCGGGTCTAGAGACTGCTCAGGGGACTCAGCAATTCTGATGGTCTCTGTCTAATCTATTAGACTAATTCCAATTTAGTAATTTCTTTCTCTGGAATGTTTCTTCTGTTTTTTTTTTCTAAAATATAATGCATAGGCTCAAATTTCCCCTTTTACTGGTTAACCCTGAAATGCCAAACCTAGAAGGTATTTTTTTTTCTTTTAATGTAGCAATTTCTAGATGAAGAAACTGAAGTATTCTCAAAGTAATTACAGTGAGTACTTTTACCAAATGCTGCTGCCTATCAAACACGTGGAAATAAATTAAAAGCAGAGCTTGCATCAAATGATCATTTCTGATTAAAGTACGAAAGTTTTACATTTGTGGCACACTAATGTGACTATCAACCTAAAGCATTTTAATAATCATTTGCTTATACTTTCAACACCTATTGAGATGACTGAGTGATGATATACTGGACTTAAGCACTGGATGAAAATACTTAGATATTAAAAATACACACAGAACAATACACAAATGGAGGCGAGTCTATGTCACCTGTTTGTAATCTTCATTACTTTCCTATACTATACATTCCACACAGGAAGAATAAACTGAATACAGACATGAAAAGATACAAAGAATGCCCTCAATATTACAGCTTTTGTAATAAGAGCTATCAATATTTTAACTAAAATTAGGTACAATATGTAAGAAACCTTAACTATATATCTAAGTAGGGATGGCAGTGGTTTTCTAACTATTAATCTTATCATTCTAATATTTTAGAAATTATTCTCAAAATCTTTCAATATGATCTCTTTCATACTACCAAAAAGCTTCCAAAGTTAAATATATCAAATTATATGAAATCTAAGCTCTTGGTCCAGACTTTGAAGCTTCTGCTTCAGTTGGGTTTCCCATGTCTTCTTAACGTTTATTTCATAGCTCCTTCTTGGGTATCTACTGGGCAGGGGCATCTTGCAAATTTAAGCTAGGTTTTCTTTGCTTATTTCTGTATTACCAGCTCTGAGCATAATGTTTGATCATGGCATATATTTTTTAAACTTTTTATTATACTAACTTAAACATATCTCAAAATTTCCCATTTTAACCACATTCAAGTAAGAAAAAGAAAAAAACAAAACAGAAAACAAAGTAATTCCAGCGGTATTAATTACATTCACAATGTAGTGCTCTGCTATCACCAGCTTCCCTTTCCCAAACATTTTCATCATCTCAGATGAAAAGTCTGCACTCATTAAGCAATAAATCCCTATCAGTCTCACTCCCCGGCCCCTGGTAGACTGTTATCTACTATCTGTCTCTATGAGTTTGCCAATTCTAGGCATTTCATATAGCAAGATCATTATTCCATTCAACATTATGTCCTCATGGTATATCCATATTGTAGCATATATCAAAATTTCATTCCTTTCTAAGGTTGAATTATATTGTATTATATATATATAATACATTTTATTTATCCATTCATCTGTTAAAAGACACTTGGGTTGCTTCTACTTTTTGGCTTTTGTGAATAATATTGCTAAGAACATGGGTATACAAATAATTGTTTGAGTTTCCTGCTTTCAATTCTTTGGGGTCTATACCAAGGAATGGCGTTGCCAGATCATGGGTTAATGTTAAGGTCACTTTTTGTTGAGTTGAAATAACTACAAGTTCATTTAAATCCAGGCTAGTCTTCAATCTATGCTAACAAAATGCATACCTAAGTTAATTTTGGGTCATCTACTGAGAATGTGCTTTTCTCTCCTTATCGCTTATTCATTCCTTTTTTTGAAAGTTCAGCTCCAGTAACAATCCCTCCCCTAATCGTCATTATATTTCCATTCTTTCAGCACTCATTTGTCCAAATATGTGCTTATCTAACATTTCTACTATGACAGCCCAATCTCCTGGGTTAAACACTATTTGGGCCTAAACCTTGAGGAGATTATCCCTATTCCACCCCATGTAGTGATTTAATCATATTTTATTGCATTGACCACTACTATAATATACACTGTATATTCATAATATATATCTGAATAGATTATAAGCAACCTGTGGTTAGGGTACAGGGCTCCATCTTCACCCAACATTTCTGAGTACCTAGTACACTTTTGAATAATTGAAATACCAAAAACCAAAACAAAACAAAAAAAATTGTCTACTGATTTAATTCTCATCTAAAGTGCAAAACTATAGAAATTTATCACATTTCAAAAAGAAACTGAAAACTGAACCCTGAGCACGATCCTTCTATTAATTATCTTATTTCAGCCTGTATTTCTCTACTCTTTTTTACTCTAACTTGGACAGTAGAAATTCTGCCAGCATCTGGATTATTCCACCTTTGGTAGCCTTCATTAATCTTTGTGATTATAATCCCCATTTACTAGAAACACCAGAATTTACACCACAATTACTAGTATTATTAGTTGAAAACCAGATTTTCTACTTTATTCCTCTTTATTTGCAAGGCCTTGAAGACTTTCTGGGTACCAGAAGTATCAGAGAAGAGAACACAGATTGAAGGGTGAAATGTATAAGTGATAGAAA
The DNA here is from genome assembly GCA_004026745.1 of Myrmecophaga tridactyla. NCBI lineage: Eukaryota > Metazoa > Chordata > Mammalia > Pilosa > Myrmecophagidae > Myrmecophaga > Myrmecophaga tridactyla. The sequence continues at coordinate 13,947 of PVIY010039360.1, forward strand.
AAAAAAAAAAAAACTTACATTTACGGGTTTCTTTTATGATTAGACTCAGACCTTTGTACCAGCGGGAAATCAGAAGATGCATCCATCCCAGGTTGTGGTACCCGTTCTCCCAAAAGTTGGAGCTCATCCCAACCACCCTGTCCTGACTCAGGCAGACCAAGGATGTTAATAGAAACATAAGAGAGAAGACACAGCCTAAAAAGCTTACCTATGATGAAAGGAAAGATGAATACTTGCTTTCATTTCATTTTCCTTCTTTCCAGCCACTGGTAAGTCACTGCTTCAGCTTTTATTTACCTTTTCTCAGGCCTGATGAGGACCATTATATTCTTAAGTGATCTCTCAGGGCTCTTTCAAGGGAGGGAAAGAGGGGAGAGATAAGCACTATAATGGACATTTTTTTTTCCTTTATCTTTAATATTTTTCAGTATGGTTTTGAAAGAGTTGTGAAGGAGAAGACAACACCCCCAATTTTTTTCCTATGTTAGGATTTTGGATCATTGTTGCATTGTCCACTGATTGCGTATTTCTGTAACTTCTGTGTTCTTAATTGAATAACAATACACTCATTTCTATTTTATTTTAATGGAGGATATATAAAAATATGGCCCCGGTGTCATAGTAGGAGTGAGAGCATAAGTTAATTCTTAAACTGTGAGCTCCCTCCTCCCTTCCCCCAAATATACACAATGGCAAAATATCTCCACGTCAGTCATTAAAAGTGTGTCTTTCATAGATTATATAGCATCTTTCCTAATTTTCATTCTGGTCTGGACGCCACCTCGTTGGATTCAGCCAGGAATGGCTGAACATATAAGAAGGGAGTTGGTGTGGATGAAGGTGGAGAGTTAAAGTAAGACCTGTCCACTGTAGTAGCTGAGGAAACCAGAAGATTTGTTGCAGGAAGAAAAACTGATTCTGGCAGAAAACACACAGGATCCAGAAAGCATTAGTTGAGAGGACCCCCAGAGTACCACAGGAATGTTTCTGAAAAGAAACAGAGTGGACTCACAGTCTTATTCTAGCCTTTCCTTTCCACTGGCATTTTGCACAACTTCATTTGAAAAAGTTGAGTTTTGGTGCCAAGACGAAGAGGAAGAGGAAGAAGAAGGAGGAGGTTAATAGCCACTTAACAAGAGAATCAGCTTTCTCAATAGTAGGACAGAATCTGGTTCACAGTGTATCCCCTATGCCTGGCACAGTGCCTGGCAGATGGTGAGCACTCAATGCATATTTATTAAATGAATGAATGAAGAAATAAATGAAAGTATATCACAGGTCAGTTGGCATTGGGGGGCTAAGACTACACATTAAATATCTTTTAGATTCACAGATTAGAATGGTTGGTGCCCTTCAAAAGACAGGGAAGCAGAAAGATAGTAGCTGGAAAACTCTTGACAGGAAGCAAGGTGCTAGCCATGGGAGCAGAAATCTGGTGTCCAGCAGAGGGACCGGGTAGAGGAAGGCAGGCTCTGCATTTGATGGGGGCCTGGATACTGCCAAGTGCACAAGTAGGAATCTAGAGAACAGCAAACAAAGAAGAAATCTGGCTTTGGGCTTGGGAGTAAGATGGGAATACTATTTTTAAAGGTGACAATACCATAGGGGCAGACTTTCAGAATCTTGATGAGATTGGTACTGAGAAATGGGGGCAATTGACCAAAGACCTCAACCATGAATAGAATTTAAGAGCAGAGTTAAAAAACAGTCTGTGTTGCACTGTCTGCATTGACTTTTTCTTCAAGTTAAGGGTAAGTTTTCTAAGTTTGTTCAGCTATTTCTTTTCTCTTTTTAAAAAAAGTTTAATTGGAGGTAACAACAAATTGGTGAGAGAGGTAGTGATTTACAGAGGTAAAGGGAAGAATTGGGGTGATCTCAAAGGCATCCCAGACTGAAGAGTTTGAAAGCCACTGTTATAATGCCCATCAAGTAACCTCTCCACACTTGCATTTATTACAGGTGACAGGAATAACTTAACTTACTTGGCCTATATTATGATCATCCAAAACAAAATGTTCTTTACCAAAGTGCCATGAAATATGGAGGTCTTTCCCCGCGTTTAATAGAACAACATTTATCGAGAAGATTAAGATTATTCCTTTTTGTTTAACTCATTTTTATTATAAAATTGTACAAACTTAGAATAAAATATTTAGATGGTGTAGAACTGAAAGCAAAAGTGGTCTCCATCTGGCCAATATCATTCAGAAGAATCTTAAAAAGTGTCTTGCATGTGATTCTAGAAATATTCTATGACTATGCAAGCAAACCCCATCCTTTCCTTATACAAGGGGAATCAGGACAGACTCAATGTTTCCCGATTTGCCTTCTACAAATAATATCTCTTAAATTACTTTCTGTCAGCACATATGTATCTGTAGATCTACCCTATCTTATCCATTAGTCTCCATAATATTCCACTTTTATGTAAACCATAGTGTAATGAATATTCTTTAACATTTTATCTTAGTCAACCTATGTGAAAATGACTGTAGGATAATATTTTTAAATTGGAATTATTGGGCCAAGGAAACATAGACTCTTATTCATGGGTGTCAGAAGAATAAATAGCATTTTTGTTTATTACTATTAATTTTATGCAGTAACATGGCAAAATGTACTATTTGCAATGGGTCTAAATATGTTAATAATTTTAAGGTATCCCCTTTATAATATTAAACCAGTCACCCCAGTTAACTAACAAATATCCTTACTAAACCAGTATGACATGCATTTTGAACACCACCTCGCAATGGCAAAAGATGGAGGGAAAAACAGAGATACTACTAAAATAATATCTTCAACTCTTGAGAAAAATTGTTTACAGTTGAAAGTTATACTCAGTTTTGAAGGTTAATGCTCTTAAAGGAAAACAATTGCCTTCACTGTTTCTGAAGTCTCTCTCTCTGTATGTGTCTCTTAAAAGGTAGATGTGAGGTCAATCCAAGATACAATATGGGAGAAGTCCTGCTCTGGAAAAACAACATTAGACGCTAGTCCTGAGTGGGGGTTGCTGTAGGAGGGAGTCCAAGGTAACTCAGGAAACTAAACTCAATTCCTATGCAGAAGTGGGATCTATGGGCTTCTAGACTTGGCATCAGCCAAATTAGGAAGAAGTGGCCTCAGCTCTGCTGCAAGAAACAATCCTACTCCTTGGTAAAAGTGTCCCTACTTTTTCCTTTCATGGAAATAGACGGTGTCATCATCCTGGGAGTTCACAAAGGGAGGAACAACAAAAGTTCCTTTAAAACTGAACAGTAGCAAGGATCCCAGCAGTGGTGACCTAACCCAGACCACAAGCAGGAGAAATGTAAGAAATTTCTCATTGGCCCTGTACTGTCATGGTCCTAAGCTGGGGTAGGTCCCACAAAGCTGACAAATAGCAGGAAGGAAAGTGGGTCAGCTTCAACGACTTGCCAGGAGTAGAATGTCCTGGAATACTGGGAACAGGCCAAGGGTCTAGAGGAAATCCAGGGTTCTAGCTCTTGCATTGCTTGAGACACTGCTGGTTTTGTTGTCACTGATGAAAAATTGGCCTGTAGCTTTTTCCATCTAGGTTTTCTAGGTTGGGGTTGGGGAAACAAGTCACATGCACTATGAATAAATATTATATATTCATTCTACACACATGAACATTGTAAAATCTTCGCCAACCATAGTTTTGAGAATTTACATTTGATAAATCCAAACTTTCTATCTATCATGGTTCGGGAATGTGTTCTTAGGTAAGAGAACACAACAGTTACTGTCCTCCTTCCCTTTCCCCTGGAATCTGTCTGGGTGGGTGTAGGTAACCGGGTAGGCAAAGCAGAATCAGTTAATGCTCTAATGACCAGAAACCAAGGTCCAGGGAAATGCATATTTAAGGACTGCATTCACTTAAAAAGGACATGCTGAGGCTTGTGAAAATGATAGAAAGGCCAATGGGATGTAGAACATTAAAATATGATTCGAAATCAACCCTTCAATAATAGGAAAAAAAATTTTCTCACCAATGGAAATGATTTAGATCAGTGGGTGATTATTAATAATTAAAAATATATTCCCATAATAGATTTACACAGTTTAAATTTTCTGTTTTTGCAGCATAGTTTTTTTTTTCAGTCTGGATGTCTTTCTTTCACATTCTGCATCAGGTTTCCCTTATTCTACTTCTCAAGATTTACTTTTTATTGTCATACAGCTTTTAGAAACTGGAACTTTAATGAGATTGGGATCCCTTTGACCTTTTGTGGTCCACAAATTGCCTTTTCTTTCTGCCTTCGTTTCTCCAACTAAGTAGGTCTAGACAATCCTCCAATCAACCAGCATGAAGTTCAAATATAATCATGACAAATGTAGGGTCTGGAAACCTTGCCCGGTAATTGACTTTGAAAGAGACTTAAAGCTTCTTACAGAATCAAGCCTATTGTAATGGTGCATGTATTGTAATACCAACTCCATAATTGTGCACTTCAATTCAGAATTGGGAGATGCACTACACAGTCTGAATTTGCTTTTAGCAAAAATGTGTCTTACCTACTATGCCAAATCTTATTTGATAAGTCCTCCAGCTTATCCAGTACTGTGAAGAAATCCCAGACATTATAACATTTCATCTCATCCAGATAAATCTTCACTTCCCACATTTCAACATCCCACTCTCCATGATGGATCTCATGACTGCGTAGAGGGTTCTTCTGAACCTAAGGAGGGCTCAGTGTCCTTTCATGTGAATAGAGGAGGCTCCCTCCTATTCTCACACTTTTACAAACGTACCCTCTGCCCCTATTTCAATATAAGCTCTCATTTTAATAACATGTCAATTCTAAAGTGATAGAAAAACCATTCCAAATTATTCAAGAGGCTCTTTTTATTGCTATTTCCCTGTGGTTCAGAGGCTACAAAGCACTGTCCTTTGAAAACCCATGTTTTTCTTTTTTTCTACATAATAATTATTTACTCCTGATTTTTTCTGTCCAAATTAGCCATGAGAAGAACATTTCCACAAGCTCCCAAATTTCATGAACTCCATACCTTGGCCTTTTGTTTGAATATAGAGATATGCTTAGCAAGAGAGGCTTTGTGTGGGCGTGTGTGTGTGTGTGTGTGTGTGGGCGTGTGTGTGTGTGTGTGTGTCAGGTGGGAGAGGGGCAAAGAGGGTTTGGGGTCAGGAAAGGTGTCCTGTTCTGTATATTTCTGGCTAGGCGGGGAATGAATGGGAAATGAGATTTGTACCTAAAAGATGTTTTACTCCCCCCTACTCTCTACCCTCTCATTTTTGCGGTATTTGTTCACAAAAAGTGAAACACTCAGAATTTTTATAATAAGGTATCTGTTTTGCTTGAAGCCTATTTTAGAAGGTATGACAGTTTGAAAGGATTATGTGCCCTAGAAAGGCCATGTTTTAATCCTGATCCATCTTGTGGAGGCAGCCCTTTCTTTTAATCTCTATTCAGTAATGTAGGTTGAAACTTGATTAGGTTATCTACACGGAAATGTGACACACACGATTGTGGGTATTAGCCTTTGATTAGAGGGAAATTTGACTCCACCCATTCCAGGTGGGTCTTGATTAGTTTACTGGAATTCTTTAAATGAGGAAACACTTTTGGAAAAGGCTTTAGAGCCCACGCAGCCAGAGGCCTTTGGAGATGAAGAAGGAAAATGCCTTGAGCTTCATGAAACAAGAAGCCTGGAGAGAAAGCTAGCAGATGTTGCCATGTTCGCCATGTGCCTTTCCAGTTGAGAGAGAAATCTGAATGTCAGCAGCTTTCTTGAACCAAGGTATTTTTCCCTGGATGCCTTAGATTGGACATTTCTCTAACCTTGCTTTAATTTGGACATTTTCACAGTCTTAGGATTGTAAACTTGCAACTTAATAAATTTTCCTATTTAAAAGCCATTCTGTTTCTGGTATATTGCAGTCCTGCTGCTAGCAAACTCAAACAGAAGGTATGCTACTAAGAGTGCCTCAAGGACCTTGTTATAATACAGCTGCATTTGTAACGCAGTCCTATGCATGAAGCTCTATACTTCACTGAATGTCCAGGCTCCATACCAAGACCTGGCAAGAACATCCCTGCAGCCCTGAACCAGTTACAGTTTTATATTTTAAAACAGGAGAGAAACAAGGCATTTCCTTTGCTGGCAAGGTATAGAAAACATCAGCTTATTTTCTTTAATGGTTGCCTATTTATTTCACAGACAGTCTTAGAAAATGGCCTGGCTCCTGACTACTCCCACACAATATAAGAGCTTGTTTCCAAAGAGCAGAGAAAATTGACCAGGATCCATGGTTAGATGACAGATGGATTCTGCTGCATTGCCAGAGACATGAAATTGCAGGTGACACCTGATATATGATAATAAAGAGCACCCATCCAGTAATCAGTCCTTGGCCTTTATTTTGGTGATGTCATCAGCATCCAGGTGGCTTACCTGAGATTGTGAATAAAATACTGAGCATTGTCAAGGGGGCTCACATGGACAACTTTTATCTCTTCCATCTGTGTGATCTCTGGTGAGTTGATTTGGGACTACAGCCATTTCTATCCCTGACTCGGTTTATAAAAAGTTATGAGAACATTGCCTGTGGTCCCATTTATTTTGCACTGTCATTTGTCTTTAAAAAAAGGGGGGGGGGAGCCAATAATACAGCTCAGTTATGTTATTAATTGTAATATTAATACCTTGAGGACTAAATTTACATGCTTTGTATGAGAACCAATAAGAAACATAAGGTGGAAAGAATAGTCACATAATATCAACCTGGAATTGAATTGTCTGTGGTACTCAGATCACACACTACTGGCTTTATTTATTTTATAGGATTGCTTCATACGATTTGAGGTGATATTAAAGCTGTGCCTGAAGAAGTGGTGCTTTTTAAGCGACATATGGAGAGCTGGGCTACTAAACAAATGTGTCCCCTCTGGACACTAAGCCCATGATTGCAAGTATTATTTATTTCCACTCAGTTCAGTGACCTCTCTTTAAAAATACTAGAAGTTCAGTTAACTTGAAGCCTAATAATAAAACAACCATACAACTTTAAAAAAGAAAAGACTAGTTAAGACATAAAATCATCCTGCCACAGTGGAATTATGTCATGAATTATAAACAGTAGCTTGCTGAACTGCTGGGCGCCCCTAAGGTAAAATATCTTAGCACCACCAGCAGCAGCCTGGGCAGCAGGCACAGGTGCCATGTACCTTATGCCCATCAACTGGTTTAACCTCCCACATCCTCGGTAGGTGGTTTCTTTTATTATTGCCAATTCATCAATAAGAAAAAGGAATTGCAGAGGTGCTGTTAGGTTCTCAACTTTGCCTACCTATAAATAGAAGGAACCAAAATTAAATGAGGGTCTCCCTGATTTCAAAGCAATGCTCCTAACCAGTAAATCGTACTCCCAGAAGTAACATGTAGGTAGAACAGATGTTATGTTTTAATCCTTCCTCACCAAGATGCTAATGAATCCCCTACTCAGGAGTGTTAATGGAAGTATGCTGCCGTGGTCCTTTTCCTCCATTACCCATCTTGCAGTTTTACTATCCATGGCTCATCCTCTGTACCCTGTGCCAGGCCATATCTCACACGGTTCTGGTCAATTCCTCCCATCAAAACCAATATACAGTGGTGCGGTGGTAGAATGCTCGCCTTTCATGCTGGAGACCCGGGTTCGAGTCCCAGACCATGCACCCCCAAAAAACAAACAAAAACCAATATACAGAGAGCCAAGGACTCTCAGCTCTCTGTGGGTGATTTCTCAAAGTCCCATACATATTGTAGAGAATTATCATTACATCATTTATGTGGTAGTAATTACACTGTTTGTTGTTTTAGTTCAGTTTTGTTTTGTCTTGTTCAGGATTGGAGGGGGGTTGGATTCTACTGCATGGAATCGTAGATTGCTGTAAATTTTGAAACTTGAGGCATTCCATTATTTTCCAGTATGAAATTTGCAGAATTGCTTACTTGTGATAAGTATGTCTGTGTATTGTGCGTGTTTCTGTGTGTGGAGGTAGATTTTTTTAATGTGTTGGGTGTCATGTAAACTACTTTGGCTTTAGCAAGCAAAGAACAATTTCTGGACTGAGTGCTGCTTCACAAAACGTTCACTAATGCCAGAAAACATTCTCCCTTTGGGTACTGTTTGTTTCATACTACTAAACAGCTTACTTGGTTAAAGCAATTTGTTTAAAAAAATTTAAACAGTTTTATGCACACACACATAAGCACATACCTCATATGTACATGCACATAAACAGAAAGGAAAGGAAATTTTCACAACAAATTTCCCATATTAAATTTAATAACTGTCCAGATTTCCTCTATATTATATGCTAATATTTAATACACAGGATCATTTGAACAATTTTTATTTTAAGGTCATAATAGTGGTGCCATATTAAAAATAATATTTAATATTTGAAATAGGTCTTGTCAGTTTCTCGGACCTTGGCCTATCATGACACAGGCACAGCATTGACACATTTTTTAATGTGTTTGTATAATGGAAGAATGCAATGATTTATTTTAAATTGTACATGGTTGGAAAATTCAAAGAGAAATTTGATAGACTCTTTTCACAATTTCTACAGGAGACAGTAACAGAGATGTCTAATAGGATCAAAAGGGCAATGCGAATAATTTCCCCATGATAAAAAATAATGTTTCCATTATTGCATTTTTTACTTTATTAGAATCAATATGCTACCACATTTTATTTGTATTTGCTATGAGAACACTCATGCTTAATAAATCAAGAATAATTGTATTTTAATTTTAAAAATTATGTTATCTGATTCTGAATGTAATGTAATAATTTTAGGTTTCCATGATTTCCCCCATGGTGGATTTGGGTATATACACCCATGGCAAATTTCCAAATGAGTTTTTAATATATACACATACCAAATAGCCTCATATCCTCCATCTTAGAGGTCAAGTTTTCTTTTTTTTTTTTTTTGTCCCTAAGTCTGACTTGACTTACAGTTTTGGGAAAATGCACATGAAGTGCCGGCATGAAATGATTTCTCACTATATGCATTACAGGTGAACTAGACTGTCTCTGTTGTGAAGATATCTAAATTTCTGAACATCTAGGTTAAAAATAGTGTTAGACTTGGAATCATCAAATATGTCTGGGAGGAATTAATTTGCCTCGAGAAGGAATAATGATGGGATGTGATTGGGCAGAGACCAGAAATCATCAAGTGT
>PVIY010039361.1:0-23163 GCA_004026745.1 Myrmecophaga tridactyla
TCAGTCATCATCAACCTAATATTTTTATATTTGCTGTTTTCCAAATTCTATTCTTTCTGGGAGATTTCCTTAATTTTCTAATCTATTTAGTTTTCTTCTTTTCTGCTCTCATATTTTTAATATTGAAGAGCTTTGTTTGAATATTTGTTTTGACATCCTTAATATTAAAAATTTTCTCAAACTCTTGGCTGTTCTTTTTTAAGAGTGGAACTGTAAAAGTTGATTGGAAGGTGTTTGTGTTGAATGTAGGCTTCACCCTCCTGTGATCTGGTTGTGCTGTTACAGTGGGGATCCCTGGTATAGGATCTAGATCTTTTCTCTTACATTGGTAAGGTTCCCTTGAGAAAGCTCTAATATCTCCTAACTCAAGCATATAAGCCAGGCTGCTAGCTTTATAGGAATAGGGTGAGAAAAGGCCAAGAGTCTAAACATAATCCTCCTGTTTTCAGTAAGGCCTTGGTGCCTGATGCTTCCCAGATCAGATGCTGCCCATTTACCCTCTTTTTTTCCCTATCAGCTTTGGGGAGGGGTAGTTACTTGGGTACAAGAGGAAGGACAAAATCTAGGGATTTATTTGCTTTATTTACAGTCTTTCAACCTACTTTTTAGCCATACCTTTACCTCTACATTCTGAGTTATTTGGTATCAACAATTCTTGAGCTTTTGGAAATTCTGTGGTATAAATAGAGTTGCTTTTCTGTTCTCTCACTGCTAGCTTTGAGTGATTAAGCTTTCATGTAAGTTATCTTGCACTTAAAAGCTTTCCACTTTATAAAATTTTTTTTCTCATGCTCTTTATTCTTGTGGGTTATTGTCTTTTAAAAATTTACTCTTTACTAATATTTAGTAAGGTTTCAGAAGGCAGCAGAGGGTATTGTGTATATTCACTCTTCCATATGCTATCTTTAACTGGTATTCTGCCTGAAATCTGTATTCCTCTTTTTTTTCAGGCTAAAAAGATACTGTAATTTCATTCACACTCAGAGGAGCTATGAGAGCAGAAAAGAAGAAAACTACATTCTCTCTCATAATATTCTGTTTGCAGTTCAGTGAGGAAACTAGAAAAAAGGGGGAAAATAAACTGGAAAAACTTATTACATAAAGCCCAAACTGTGATGTCATGGTTAACACTTCATACATAAGCATTTTAAAGTGTTCTGTTCTTGACTTTTGATCTTTCAAATAGATGTGTGCACCTTTTTTTTTAGATGTGTGTACTTCTTTTTTTACATGTGCAGGCACCGGGAATCGAACAAGGGTCCTCTGGCACGGCAGGCGAGCATTCTTGCCTGCTGAGCCACTGTGGCCCGCCCAGATGTGTGTACTTCTGATATATTTTACCCTATTAACAGTATCACAATCAAAAGCTAGTTATGCCAAATGTATTTGGCCCAATTTGAGAATTTGAGCCAAATACTTGACTTGAGAATTTAATCGCGATGGTGATGTTTGTGCCTCGAGTTCCTAGTCTAGCTCACTGTGTGGCCTGGGCAGGGTAAGGACCTACTTCAGTTTCAGATTGGTTTTGCTTCTCAAGCAAGTCCCTTTGCCCAGAATATACTTTCCTACTTAAAATGGTTACTCTACCCTTTTCATTTGCGTTGTAAAATGTGGTGCAACAGCTTTTTTTTTTTTAATTTTAATTCTTAACATATAAACATTCCATACATGCTGTACAATCAATAGCTCACAATATTATCACATAGTTGTATATTCATTACCATGATCATTTTTTAGAACATTGGTGCAACAGCTTTTCGGCTTCTTCATGCCTAGTTCTTACACATAAGAACGAAAAGTACTAAGCTATGCAGACATTTTTACCTCAAAGTAGGTGGACTAACGAGGGTATGGTTTGGGACCTGTTCACTGACAATACACAATTGACATTCCCTCAAATGACAAAAGAATAACTTTCTTCCTCCAGACCCTTGCCCCCGGCTCCTATGTGGCCATTTCTGATGCTTTTCTCTCAGTCCGCAAAAATTCGTTTCATTCTTCACAATATCAATTTTCAACAGCTGTTAAGATTCGGGGCTCCAGAATTATCGGTGCCGCCCTTGAACGTCTACAAAGCGCTGTGCATTGCTTAGTAGCACACGGTCCTCACCAGCTCGTGGGGCAGCCAGGTAGGATGGTCAGAGGTCACGGCCTGTAGGGTCACGCAAGTTCGGTCAGCCTCTCCAGGTCCCACGGGGTCAGGGCGCTGCCTGCCAGCACGGAGTATTTCCCGGGAGGCGCTTCGGCCCGCCGGCCCCGCCCCCGCCGGGGTTCCCACACCGGCCACCCATTTCACGCTGATCCAGCCAGTGGTCTTTAAATCTCCTCGGCTAAGATCTTCCCCGACCCTAAAGGAATCGAGGTGCAACCGGCTAGAGGTGGGGAAAGAAAACTTCTCGGCACGGGTCAATCTTTATAACCGCAGAGACTGTAACCCGCGTTTCCCTGCTCTACGGCAAGGGGCGCGCGCGTTTACGACAGTGTGACGCTGCAAGTTTTGGCGGGAAAAGCGCTGCATTCGGATTCCTGCGGTGGCGGCTAAAGGACAACCTGGTGAGGAGGGGCGGCTGATAGGGTGGAACAGGAGGATGGAGAAGCTCGGGGTCTAGATTAATGAAGAGGGGCACAGTAAGAGACAGTTATCGGTGAAGAGCGAGGGGGACCGGAGACAACTCCCGCGGACTAGTCATTTGGGAGGGTGGTACCAGCTGGGGGGCGGTCCTCATAGTAGAGGGGAACACGAGAGACTGTTCGTCTGCTGATTGGGAACCCCAGAGGTTTGGGCGCCGCCCGTCGGTGTCCCACTCTTTCCTTCCGCTTCCTCGGGCGGTTTGGCCCCGCCCCGGGCCCCTCCCGGCCCTCAGGACTTAGTGAGGGTGGGATTGGTACTGAGCAAGGGGGGAGGTGAGGCTGAAGTAGTCAGAGTTGTTCTTTACGCGGACACAAACCTACCGTTCTTACTCTCTTCCTCAGTATTCACCTCTCTTACCCGCTTCCCCAATCTCTTCACCATAAGGGATTTTTTGCCCGGTTCCCCATCTCCTCTATTCAGTTTCCTTTGGGACCCGACAAAGGCGGGGCTTCAGCTTTCAGTTTGCGTGGAAATGGGGGTGGGGTGGGGTTGTGATTTACCCAACAAAGTGCCTAAATTTGGAAAATTTGATTGTAGTTTCAAGACTTAGATAAAACTTGGATGAGATGTGAGAGAAAACTAAGAGTTGTTATTTATAATTGGGGAATCATGGCAAGGTGGGGGCTCAGTGACTTTACAGGTGATTGAAGCTCACACTTCCATCTTTTCTGGGTTCCTACCTTTTACAGCCTTGGAGTCATGGCAGTGCCGTTTGTGGAAGACTGGGATTTGGTGCAAACTCTGGGAGAAGGTGCCTATGGAGAGTGAGTCCTTTTACCCTGCCTTCACACTTGCTTAGTATTTCTGTCTGTTGTCTTGAGTTGTTTACAATAATACAGTCGTGTTTAGAAAACAGACCTTTACATTTAAAAGCCAGTAATTTTGGAAACTGATGTTGTAAACCTTTTGTAAGGATTAGTGTTTTTTTTTTCCCCATGTAAAAAAAAGTTCCTTTAAGAGTTGGAAGAGACTTCTGAAGTCATTGTTTCCCCTTTCACACGTTCCTTCTTGGGTTTTAAACTTAATGGTTAAAGGAGCAAATAAGCAGACTCTGGAGATGGACTGCCTGGTTTCAAATAGTCCTTTATCACATACTGGTCATGGTACTGTAATCTTAGGCAAACTTCTGAATGTCTTTTTGTGCCTCTTTTTCCTCCTCTATTAGATGGCAATAATAGAGCCTACCCAATAGGTGGTTAGAATAGTTTGCCAGAAGTATATAGTATGGGATTAATAAGTGATAGATATGTGATTAAATTAAACAGATAAAAGATGTATATAGGTGGGCAGGCCACGGTGGCTCAGCAGGTAAGAACGCTTGCCTGCTGTGCCCAAGGACCCAGGTTCGATTTCCTGGTGCCTGCCCATGTAAAAAAAAAAAAGATGTATATAGGTGATGTGGCCTAGAAGTGCTGTTATCTCAATTTATTTTATCAAACGTTTATTAAATGACTTGCCTGTATAGTATAATGACTTCTCTGGAACGTTATAGTACTTCACATTTCAGAAAGGAATGATATCTGTTGAGAGCATGGCAGAAACTTTTTCCTTGGTTTCTCCTTGGTAAAGAAAATAATGAATGTAAAATAGTGTTGGATTGAGTCATGTTTAATCTTTTGAGGTTTTAAAAGGGCTATAATACAAATGTTTGGAATGTTACAACTCTTTCTTTTCCTTTTTAAGAGTTCAACTTGCTGTGAATAGAAGAACTGAAGAAGCAGTTGCAGTGAAGATTGTAGACATGAAGCGTGCTATAGACTGTCCAGAAAATATTAAGAAAGAAATCTGTATCAATAAAATGTTAAATCATGAGAATGTAGTGAAATTCTATGGTCACAGGAGAGAAGGCAACATCCAGTATCTATTTCTGGAGTATTGCAGTGGGGGAGAACTTTTTGATAGAATAGGTATGGTAAAATGGTGTTCCAAGTCAATCTTCCAAAAACTCAAGATAATTATTCTGCTAAACAAAGTTCAAAATTTGTGTTTAAATTTTGGGTCTGATATTTGGTCATTCATTCAGAACTGCTTATGTAACCTTGAAATTGGAGTAAATTTTCTTGGTTTTTTTTTGACTTTGGTTTAAAATGTAAGTGTATATAAAGTCACTGGAAAGAAATTTTTTTTGCGCATCATATTTGTGATTTTGATTAGGATTACTGTTTTATAGAGTTTAAAAATTATATACTTCATAAATGCAATGTCTTATTGCCTACCCAATTGTTTTTCTTTGTAGCATTCTGGTTTCATGAAATCATTGCATACATCCCAAGATCCAAAATAATAGTATATTATTAGATTTCTTCTTAATTTACTTAAGTAATATAACTGAGAACCTTCTAGGATTAAAAAATATATATGTTAAGTAAATTCTGAATTGGTTCTTATATGTTCTATGTTGATTCAAAGGATTATTACTACAGAGTACATAATTACATAAAATGTATTCTGTGGACCTATTCAAAGCAACTGTATTAATACTTGATTACTGTAATTTCTAATATGTATCTTGGGAGAGAGTTGAGAGTAAACTAAATCAGAAGTTAATGAGGGAGATCAAAATATAAAATGATAAGAAGAACATTTGTGAATAAAACTTTGTTCCTGAAGTACAGGAACAAAGTTTTGATGTGTGAGAGGTGGTATGCACTTTAAGTCTGTTGTTAAATTTTTAGTGAAATTGGCTTAGGTTTTCCCAGGCTTCTGTACTGGCAGTTACATTTCAGGAGTGGGGAAGATATTGTTATATCATTAAGATATTGAGGGAGGATTTGAAGGGTAACAAATCAGGCTAAGAGTAAGCAGGGGCTTTCTAAGAATGGTTTACATTCTTAATTTGGACAATAGCTTATAATCTCTCTATAATTTTCTCTTGATATATTTCACCATATTACAAATAGGGAAATGAATTATTAAGTACATATGTGGTAGTGGACTCCTGACTCTTAACTGAAGACTGTTTTTGCTAAAGTTTCTTTCTGTTTAAGTACAATGAGACAAATGTTTAAGCTTAAAATTAAGAGTTGATCATGTGGTTGATGACTGAGTATATTTATCTGAAAAACTAACTTTCATAATTACTTTTTTTTTTTATAATTCTTAAAGAGCCAGACATAGGCATGCCTGAACAAGATGCTCAGAGGTTTTTCCATCAACTTATGGCAGGGGTGGTAGGTACAGTTGTCTCTTACCTTTTTACTTAAAGTTAGCATAGATGAAGTAATTTATCAAATTATGGTGTGTTTCCCCCCTCACTCTCAGATTTATCTGCATGGTATTGGAATAACCCACAGGGATATTAAGCCAGAAAATCTTCTATTAGATGAAAGAGGTAAGTTTGGCATTTTGTCACTGCTACCAAAATTATTTTAATATAACCATCCAGGGGAAGGATCAAGAATTTACATTACTGAGATTTCAGGGGAAAAGAATCTGAAAAGTCAAAGAAATTTAAGAGATTTAGTATAATTGGACTTTACAAGTCCTTTATATAATTGTGGGTGAGACAGAGAAATCTGTAGCTCACACTTAGAAGGGAATAAGAATAGTTTGAAGCAGTTTGTTAATGGATTAAGGAAAGGAGATTTCTGTTGGAATACCCTGGACTTCAGTCTTGTGCTCTTCGTGCTTTTTAATCTGTAACATGTTTATCTATTTAAAAAACATTTCTATTCAATGCCATCATTTTTTCCTTTGCTTTAGATAACCTCAAAATCTCTGATTTTGGCCTGGCAACAGTATTTCGGCATAATAATCGTGAACGGTTATTGAACAAGATGTGTGGTACTTTACCTTATGTTGCTCCAGAACTTCTGAAGAGAAAAGAATTTCATGCAGAACCAGTTGATATTTGGTCCTGTGGAATCGTACTTACTGCAATGTTGGCTGGAGGTAAGAGCTGTTTAGTCATGATAAAATTGCTGTCTTGTGGAAATTCAGATTTGTAATGCCAAAATATAGAAAGTAAACTAATTTATGTAATAGCATTTTAATAGTAACTGTTATTTATAATTAACTTGGAACTTTTAACCTCAAAGATTTTCAAAATGAGGTATGGATGAGCTATTATATGAAAAATCACTGTAGCCATCTCTTTTAAGACTTCATGTCAACACTTTTGGAAAGATTAGTACAGGAGTGGTTCATCTGTCTTTGAGGTGTCTCTAAAGTTTCTGTGAGTTGGCATTAGTTTATAACCCTGTTGAATTAATTTGTAGGGAACATTTAATTAATTCAAATTACTAGTTTTTCTCTCGTGAAATAATTATTTTATAGTGATATGAACACTCAGAAAACTGGGACTTTTCTCTTTTTGTAGAATTGCCGTGGGACCAGCCCAGTGACAGTTGTCAGGAATATTCTGATTGGAAAGAAAAAAAAACATACCTCAACCCTTGGAAAAAAATTGATTCTGCTCCTCTGGGTAACTGGGTTAACTTGATTGAAAGTATTTATTGGACAGTGAATTCTAGTGCTATTTGAATTTTTTAAATTTATTTTTTCTTTTTAACTTTTAAACAAATTCACATAAATAATCCACTGTCCTTGTAGATAAAATAGAAAACTATAAATAAAAATTTAGGAAAAGAACACCTGTGTAATCCCAGCACTGAGAAATAATCTTTAAAAAATATTTTGATTGCGTTCTTCTAGACTTTGTTGGGATAAATATGTTTTAAGTATGAATGTTTTTACAGAAATTGAGATAGTACACATGTTATTTTGTAATCTGGTTTTTGTTTTAATGTTTTGTGAACATTTTTCCCTGGCTATAATTGCAGGTCCACATCATTCTTTTTAAAGATTATGATGATACTCTGCTGTATAGCTATGCCTTATTATCCTCATTCAGTTTACTTTATTGGAAATTTAAGTTTTTGCTTAATTTTTCACTGTTACAAAAGAGATACTTAATCTTTGCACATGTCTGTAAATCATTTACTTAAAATAAAGCTCTAAAAGTGGAATTGCAAAGTCCAGGGTGCATGGAGTTTTTAATTATTCAGTTTATTTTGCCGAAATTGTTTTCCAGAAAGTTCATACCACTTCACCATAATCTCATCAGTTTATTTTAAAAAGTGATTTAAAAAAATGTGGTTAAATCTAACAGTGCTGTAAAAAAATTACTCATTGTTATTCATTTTTAAATGTATTACCAATAAGATTACATACTTTTTATGTATTTATTACCTTTTTTGTCTATTTTTATAGGTTGTCTTTTGCCCATTTTCAACAGGGAGTTTTATTGCTTTTATTTTGTGTGAATTTTTTTAGCATATTAATGTCATTAGGCCTTTCCATTTGTTGCAAATATTTTTCATCATATGTCATTTATTTTAATTTTGTGTATGTTACTTTGACATGAAATTTTGTGTTTTTATTTATTCACATTTATCAGTTTTGAACTTTGTGGTTTCACACTCTCTTGTCATGTTTAGAAAATACTTTTCTACTCTTTATGTTATTTAAAAAAAATTCCTGTATTTTCACTGAATATTTTTGTGGCTTCATTTTTACACTTAAATCTTTGGTCCATTCAAAAATAGTTTTGGTGTTGGGAGATGCATGAATTCTTTATCAAGATAATTATGATATATTAAGATTATTGTTAACTATGTTACTGTTCCTTAAAAAGTTATTGGAAAGTAAATTTTCCTTACAAATTAAATAATGTAATTATTTATCAAATTAAATAATATAGTAGCATCATTCATTCCTTTTCCCAGATATAAGGAGACCAGTAGAAAATGTGTCCCTATGATAAGCACATTTACTTTTCTAATCTTCATGACTCTTGTCTTAATGTTTGATTTTCAGCTCTGCTGCATAAAATCCTGGTTGAGAATCCATCAGTAAGGATTACCATTCCAGACATCAAAAAAGATAGATGGTACAATAAACCACTCAAGAAAGGTAATATTCTTAGAATACAATTATTTTTCTCAGTGAACATCACAAATCAACAACACAGGAGGGATGCAGTCTCTTTCTTTGTGGAGTTTATAATGTCTAACAGGACAAATAGAAGTATAAGACATTATTTTAAGTTTATTACTAATTAGAAAGGAAAACATTTGGGTACTAGTGTTAAGTATTTGACCAAGACTTAAGGGGCAGGGAATGCTTCCTACCTAGGGAAATGCCATTATATTTTAAGAAAAAGACTTAAAGATCAAAGAGTAGCTGGTCAGGTAAGGTGAGTAGTAGATCTGATTCTCTACATTTACAAAGTCTTGGAATTTAGAGAGACTGGTGCATTTGAGGAACTTGGGCAAGGCCAGTACAGCATGTACTCTGTCTGTCTTCATTTTATCGCCAGTGTATAGCACAGGTGTACACAGGTGTTTAGTCAGTATGTTTTGAGTGTATGACCGATTAGAGGTTTGAGACAAGTCAGAGAGATAGCAGTCCAGTTGTGGGGACATGTTAAGGATTTCAGGTTTTAATTTAAGGCCATTGGGAAACCTTTGAGAGAGTTTAAGGAAATGGCTTAACCATATATTAGGTTTTAAAAGATGTTTCTGGCTATATATATATATATATTTAAAATTTTTTATTAATTAAAAAAATTAAAAGAAACACAAACATTCTTAATATATGCTCATTCCGTTCTACATATATAATCAGTAATTTACATATCATCACATAGTTGCATATCCATCATCATGATCCTTTCTTAGAACATTTACATCAATTCAGAAAAAGAAATAAAAAGACAACAGAAATATAAAACGAAAACAGAAAAAAACAATTTTGCATACCATACCCTTTACCCCTCCCTTTCATTGATCACTAGCATTTCAAACTAAATTTATTTTAACATTTGTTCCCCCTATTATTTATTTTTATTCCATATTTTCTACTCATCTGTTGACAAGGTAGATAAAAGGAGCATCAGACACAAGATTTTCATAATCACACAGTCAAATTGTGAAAGCTATATCATTATACAATCATCATCAAGAAACATGGCTACTGGAACACAGCTCTCCATTTTCAGGCAGTTCCCTCCAACCTCTCCATTACATCTTGGATAACAAGGTGGTATCTACTTAATGTGTAAGAATAACCTCCAGGATAACCTCTCGACTCTGTTTGGAATCTCTCAGCCATTGACACTTTGTCTCATTTCACTCTTCCCCCGTTTGGTCGAGAAGGTTTTCTCAATCCCTTGATGCTGGGTCTCAGCTCATTCTAGAGTTTTTCTCAATCCCTTGATGCTGAATCTCAGCTCATTCTGGAATTCTCTCCAACATTGCCAGAAAGGTCCACACCCCTGGGAGTCATGTCCCATGTAGACAGGGGGTATATTTTTTTAAAAAATGTTTTTGTTGATTAGGAAGAGGTTAAAAGTGGTATAGGCTTTTATATATTCTTCATAGTTGAGTTGTGAGAAGCTGGTAGCTTGAACTAGGAGCTGTAGATGGATTCCAAAGAAATTCAAGAACTGGAATTGATAGGCCTTGGTGATTGTTTAGATGTTGAGAGTGAAGAATGCACAATCAAGATTTCTCTCCAGCACGACTTCATGTAATTTTTTCATGGTTCTTGATGGTTTAAATATTCATTTGGATGATCTTTGCATTACCCTGGCCTCATAGTTCTTTGACCTCCTCTGCTCTAGTGATCTTGTTTTCAAGTATCCTACTTACTAATAGTATGTTTTTTTTCAGGTTTACTCTCTGTAGTACCCTGACACCAACAATCCTTTGACTCTACTAGGATTTGTAATCTATTAATTCACTTTTCGCTACTTTCACCTGCTTCCCTAGCCTAGGTCCTCACATCATCCTTATCTATCTAAAATTCCAAGGTCATTCATTATGACTCTTTTGCATTCATCCTCAACTTTCTTGCCCCTTCCTCTTTTTATCATGCTTACTTGGGAAAACCTAACCACAGTTTAATCCAGTTTCTACCTGTTCTACACATGTACCTACATAGCTGATTAGAGCTGGAAAAAATATGCAACAATGTTCACTTTAAATTCAAGATCACTGATCTCAAGTAGGCCCTTCATGCTGCCTGGAATCATAATACATTTCCTCAGTTTTTCACTGGCTCACACTCCTAAACCACTTTTTTATTGTATTTTTTTATTAATGGAATTTAGTTTTTAGAGCAGTTTTGGGTTTAGAGAAAAATTGGCAGAAGTATTGAGAGTTCTCATAAACTCCCTCTCCCACTCAACAGTTTCCTCTATTATTAATGCCTTGCATTAGTGTGGTACATTTGTTACAACTGATGAGCCAGTATTGTTAATACATTAGTATTAATTAAAGCCCATAGTTTACATTTAGAATTCACTCTTTGTGTTGTACAGTTCTCTCTGTTTTGTCAAATGCATAACGGCATAAATCCACCATTACCATATCATACAGAATGATTTCATTGTCCTAGAAATGCCCTGTGCTCCACCTATTCATCCTTTCCCCCTCTTCCTGAACCCCTGGCAACCACTGATCTTCTTATTGACTATAGTTTTTTCCAGGCTATCATATAATTAGAGTCATACAGTATGTCAGCTTTTCAGACTGGCTTCTTTCACTTAGCAGAAGTTTTCCCTATATGTTTTCATGCTTTGATAGCTCATATATTTTTGTTTTTTTGCTAAATAATATTCCATTGTATGGATATGTTGCAGTTTGTTTTCACACCTTGTTTTTCACGTCTTTTCTTTTTTCCTTGAACTTCTGTCTCCTTTCCCATCCTCACTCACAGTTGGTGACAGTTTTTCCTTTATCTTTGAAGAATAGAAGCAGTGACAAGGAAACATGCACAAGCCCTCCTACCTATCTCCACCCACTTAACTGCCTGTCATAATTCTGTTTCCTTCCTGTCACTATGTATAAATTTTCTGTGTTTCAGGTATAAATCAACTCATTCTCTTGTGCGCTAAATCCAGTTCCTTCTTGCCTTACTCAAGGACTTTGTACCCAGCAATTTTTTTCTCTTTCTCCTGCATCATTAATTTTTCCTTCTCTACTGAGTATTTCTCATCACCATACTAATATGTTGTTTCTCCCTTCTTAAAAACAGATAATAATAATGATAATAATAACAACAAACCTCACTTAACCCCACTTCCCCCTTTAGCTACCACCTGCTTCTCTCTTTCTTTTTACAGGTGGACACCTCAAAAGAGGTCCTACACTTATAGTTTCTAATTTCTTTCCATCTACTCTGTTGCTGAGGTCACTGTGATTTAGGTTGCTAAATCTAATAGTTCTCAGACTTTCCCTTATTTTATCTGTTTAACAGCATATTATATTGTTAATGAGTCCCTCATTGTAGAAACACTTCATTTGACTTCCAGGATGTTATTCTCTTCTCATTTTATCCTTCTCACTGACGACTCCTTCTCAGTCTCCTTTGGTGGTTTTCCCTCATCTCCCCAACCTCTTGTGTTTGAGTGCCCGAAGTCTCAGTCTGTGATCTTTCTTACTTTCTATCCATATTCACTCCCTTAGTTATCTTACTTAGTTTCATGGTTTTAAATAATATCTGTATGTTGATGATATCACATTTATATCAACCTGGACCTTTCCTCTGAATTCCAGATTCATACCCAATTGCTGGTTTCAGTTTCCACTTGGACATTAAGAGCTGTCTCAGACTTTATGTGTCCAAAACCGAGTTACTGATCTTTCCCTCCAGACCTTCTCTTCCCAATCTTCTGCATCTTCATTAGTGACAACTGCTTCTGTCTTGCAGACCAGAAAACCTGGTGTTATCTATAATTCCTCTCATTCTCTCTTATCCACATCCAGCCTATCAGGAAATCCTGCTAATCTCTACCTTCAGAGCATAACATAATCTGACCACCTTTTATTACTTCCACTGTTCTATTAGTCCAAGCCACTATGATTTTTTACTAGTGTTCCTATTAAAACAGTAGGTTAGAATATGTTACTGTTGTACTCAAACCCTCCAATGCTTTGCATTTCACTCAGGTATAAGTTAAGATCAATTCATGACCTATGAGGTCTTACTCAATCTGGCCCCTTTCTTACCTCTCAGACCTCATTTCTGCTTTTCTCCCTCTTGGTCATGGGTATACTGGCCGCCTCATTGTTTTCCACATACTCCAGGTACACCTCTACCTCTTTGTTTTTCTTTTTCCTTTCTGTATGCTGTATGATGGGGTCCACATTTCATTCTTTTTCTATGTGAGTATCCCTTATTGCAGCACCATTTGTTGAATTTTTGTTTGTTTTTTCTTTCTTTTGTTTACTTGTTTGTTTGTTTTTGGGAAGAGCATGGGCCAGGAATCGAACGTGGGTCTCCTGCATGGCAGGTGAGAATTCTACCACTGAACTACCCTTGCACCCCCTACCTCTTTGTTTTTGTAATGACTGTTCACTTTACCTGGAAATACTTTTCTCCTCAAGACTTGTTTTCCTGTCTCGTTTTTCACCTTCTTTTTGTATTGATTTCAGTATTATCTTTTCATTAAGTTTTTTTTTTTTTTAGGAGGGGGGTGCGTGGTCTGGGAATTGAACCTGAATCTCCCACATGTCTCCCTGTGCACTCTCTTTTCATTAAGTTTTTACTGCCATCTTATTTAAAATGGTAGCTCCCTCCCCACAAATATATAAATATTCCCTTGTTTCTCTCCTTTGCTTTATTTTTCTCCATTGCACGCATCACCATTTAACTTATATTTATTTAACTTTTACTTATCTTGTATAATTTGTTTCCCTTCAATAAAATGTAGGATTTTAGAGTGCAAAGGTATTTGTCTATTTTGTTCACTGCTGTTACCTAATACCTAGAATAATGCCTGGTAATGGTAAACTTAATAAAACATTTGAATTAACCAATTAATAAATAAAAGTATCAGCTAAACTTAAGCATGTTTAAATGGGTTGGGGACAGATGCAGTAGAGAGGAAGAGCCTGAAAGTCAGAGAGAGACTAAATAACAGACCATCAAGATCCCTGAAGAGATAGGAGCATATGGACAATTTACTAGCACAAGTACAGGGATGAACATTTGATGGGAAGATAGAAGGGAGGAAAAGAGGAGTAGAAATACAAGGGAATTAACAGATTTAGTAGCAGTAAATTGAGGGAGTTTCTATATAATGGCTCTATTTTCTCTGTGAAATTGGAGATGAGCTATGCTTAGAATAATGAGGGGCTAGAGGGTGGCCTTGGCAATCTGAGAAAAGTGTAGAGGTTTTGAAATTGTCATGGAGAGAGAAAACTGACTGGGGAAACAAATAGTATTGGCTGGCAGTGTTGAAGGTCCAGGTTAGGATAGTAAATATAAATTTATAGTACCCTTATTTCTATATGATGATTATTCTTGTTAAACCTTTTCCAGAGGAGCAGAGAATGTTGGTTGGAGCAGATTCTTAATGTTTTTTGCCATTATCATATGTTAATTTTTATTTTTAAAGGTTTTAGTCCTTTAGCTAGGTCTCTCTTTGTTTTCATAGAACATTGCTCTGTTATCATACATATTGCCATTAAAATCATGGTCTGAGCATGATGCCCCATACTTGAGCATATTACAGGTCAGAATTTGTGAAATATGTAATTTGACATATTTGTCAAAGGCCCATATTTGTCTTTAGAAGTATTTCATGTTAAATAAATGTATTTAAATGTGGTTTTACTTCCAAGTTTCCAGTTGGATTAATTAAAAATATATCTTCATATAAGAGTTGAAAGCATTCTTATTTATATTTTCTTTTTAAGGGGCCAAAGGACCTCGAGTCACTCCGGGAGGAGTATCAGAGTCTCCAAGTGGATTTTCTAAGCACATTCAATCCAGTTTGGATTTCTCTCCAGTAAACAGTGCTTCTAGGTAAGATCAGTAAAGATAAAATAATTGCTGAATGTAATATTTCCCATGAAAAATAATACATGTATACTTGTAATAAGAAATGTGTTTTTTTTACTTCTATTTTGTGCCACAGTACCATGTACCACTGTGGCTTTCTAATAAGTTTTAAAGTCAGGAGGTGTTAATCTTCCCACTCAATTCATTCTTCTTTTTTAGGATGCTTTTAGCTATTCAGTGTTTCTTTCCCTTCCTGATGAATTTTGTAACAAGATTTTCTAAGTCTGCAAAGTAGGTTGTTGGAATTTTGATTGGTACTGTGTTGAATCTGTAGATCAATTTGGATATAATTGACATCTTAACTATATTTAACCTTCCTGTCCATGAGCAGGAAATGTCTTTCCACCTATTTAGATTTTCTTTGATTTCTTTTAGCAATATTATATAGTTTTCTGTGTACAAATCCTTTATGTTCCTAGTTAAGTTCATTCCTAAGTACTTGATTCTTTTTGTTGCTATTTTAATGGAATTTTTTCCTTAACTGACTCCTCAGTTAGGTCATTGCTTGTGTATAGAAATGTTACTGATTTTTGCCCATTAATTTTGTATCCTGCCACCTTGCTGAATTTGTTTATTAGCTCAAGTAACTTTGTTTTAGATTTCTCAGGATTTTCCAAGTAAGGTATCATGTCATCTGCAAATAATGAGAGTCTTGTTTCTTCCTTTCCAATTTGGATGCCTTTTATTTCTTTGTCCTGCCTGATTGCTGTAGCTAGAACTTCTAGCACAATGTTGAATAATAGTGCTGACAGTAGGCTTCCTTGTCTCATTCCTGATCCTAAGGGGAAAGCTTTCAGTCTGTTCATTGAGTCTGATGCTGACTATCAGTTTTTCATATATTCCCTTTTTCATATTGAGGAAGTTATCTTTGATTCCTATCTTTTGAAGTGTTTTTATCAGAAAAGGATGTTGAATTATCCAATGTTTTTTCAGTATTAGTCAAGATGATCCTGTGATTTATTTTCCCTTTTGAGTTGTTAATGTGCTGTATTACATTAATTGATTTTCTTGTGTTGAACCAACCTTGAATTCCTGGTGTAAACACTACTTGGTCGTGGTGTATAATTCTTTCAACGTGTTGTTGGATTCGATATGCTAATATTTTGTTCAGAATTTTTGCATCTGTATTCATTAAGGAGATTGGCTTGTAGTTTTCCTTTCTTATAGCATCTTTACCCAGTTTTGTTACTAAAATGTATTAGCTTCATAAAATGAGTTAGATAGTGTTCCTTTTTGCTCAATTTTTTTGAAAAGTTTGAGCAGAATTGCTATTAGTTCTTTTTGGAACGTTTGATAAAATTCTCCTGTGAAGTCCTGGACTTTTCTTTGTAGGAAGATTGTTAATGACTGATTGAATCTCTTTACTTGTGATTGGTTTGTTGAGATCTTCTGTTTGTCAGTATAGCTTGTTTGTGTATGTTCAGGAATTTGTCCATTTCATCTAAGTTAGTTTGTTGCCATATAGTTGTTCATAGTATCCTCTTATGATGTCTTTTATGTCTTCAGGGTCTGTGGTAATGCACCCCTTCTCATTTCTGATTTTGTTTATTTGCATCCTCTCTGTTTTTTTCTTTGTCACTTTTGCTAGTGACCCATCAATTTTATTTATTTTCTCAAAGAACTCACTTTTGGTTTTATTGATTCTATTGTTCTTTTGTTCTCCCATTCATTTAACTCTGCTTTAACCTTTATTTCTCTTCTTCTATTTGCTTTGGGGTTAGTTTGCTGTTCTTTCTCAAGTTCCCCCAGGTGTGCTGTTAAGTTCTAGATTATTGCTCTGTCTTGTTTTTTAATATAGGCATTTAGGGCAATAAATTTCCCTGTCAGCACAGCCTTTGCCTCATCCCCTAAGTTCTGATAAGTTGTATTCTCATTTTCATTCATCTCCAGAAAGCTACTGATTTCTCTAGCAATTTTTTCTTTGACCCATTAGTTGTTTAAGATTGTGTTATTTAATCTCCATATATCTGTGAAAATTCTTGTTCTTTGGTGGATATTGATAATTCAGCCTCATTGTATTGTGATCACGGAAAATGTGTTGAATAATTTCAAAGTTTTTAAATTTATAAAGACCTGTTTTGTGCCCCAGCGTATTATCTATCCTGGAGAACGTTCCATGAACACTAGAGAAGAATGTATATCCTGGTGTTTTGGGATGCAGTGACCTATATATGTCCATTAGGTCTAATTTATTTATCTGGTTGTTTAAGTTCTCTGGTCCCTGTTGATCTTCTGTCTGGTTGTTCCAGAGGAGAGTGGTATATTGAAGTCTCCTACTACTATTGTTGAAACATCTGTCACTCCCTTCAGTTTTGCCAATGTCCTGTCTCATATACTTTGGAGCTCCTTGACTGGGAACATAAACATTTATGTATGTTTTATCTTCTTGGTGAATTGTCCCTTTTATTAATATATAGTGTCCTTCTTCATCTCTTATGATGTCTTTACATTTAAAGTCTATTTCGTCCGATATTGCTATAGCTACTCCTGCTTTCTTTTGTGTTACAACTTGCTTGGACCATCTTTTTCCATCCTTTCACTTTCAATGTATTTGTATCCTTGTGTCTAAGATGAGTCTCTTGTAAGCAGCATATAGCTGGATTGTATTTCTTAATCCATTCTGCCAACCTGTATCTTTTAACTGGTAAATTTAGTCTGTTAACATTCAAAGTTACTACTGAAGAGGCCTTTTGTGAGTCTACCATTTTTGGATTTTATTTGTCTGATCTATGTATTCTTTTTTCTCTTTCTCTTCTTATCCTTTAAGTTACCCTTACTGGTACTCTTCAATTCTGTGCCCTCCTCCAGCCCTCCCTTTCCTGTCTTTTTTTTTTTTTTCCAGTTAGCAGAACTCCCTTTAGTATTTCTTGTAGGGTCAGTCTCTTGTTGACAAATTCTTTCACGACTTGGTTCTCTGTGAAAATTTCAATCTCTCCTTTAATTTTGAAGGACAATTTGGCTGGGTACAGAATTCTTGGCTGGAAGTCTTTCTTTTTCAGGATCTTAAATACATTATACCAACTGCCTCCTTGCCTCCATAGTGCCAGTTGAGTAGTCTGAACTCAATCTTAAGTGGTTTCCCTTGCATGTAGTAGATTGTTTTTCTCTTGCTGCTTTCGGAATTTCCTGCTTCTCTTTAACATTTAGAGTTAGAATGTGTTTTGGGGAAGGCCTATTTGGATTAATTATATTTGGAGTTCTTTGGGCTTCTTTGACTTGTATATATATATGTCCTTTGTAGAAGTTGGGAAGTTTTCCCCCATTATATCCTCAACTACTCTTCCTAGCCCTTTACTCCTCTTTTCTTCTGGGACACCAGTGTTTCTTATATTTGTCTGCTTTGTTTTGACTGTCATTTCCCTGAGATCTAATTCAAATTTTTCTATCGTTTTTGCCATTTGCTGTGTTGAGTGTTCAAAATCGGTTGTCCTGTCCTCTAGTTCACGTATTCTTTCTTCTGCCTCTTCAAATCTGCTGTTGTGTTTCTAGTATGTTTTTTATTTGGTCTACAGCATCTTTAATCTCTGTGATATCTGCTATTTTTCTGTTTATTCTTTCAAATTCCTCTTTGTTCTCTTCTAGTGTCCTTTTGATCTCCTTTATGTCATTGGGCGTCACATTTATTAAGTAGATAATAATATATTAAAATCTCCGATTAGTTGTTCCAATGTCTCTGTATTCCTCTGGTATTTTAATTTGATTATTAGGTTGGGCTTTAGCTGTCTGCATCATGATATGCTTAGTGATCTTCTGCTGTCCTTGCAGCATGTAAATAAATACCTTGATTGGTTTATTTTGGAAGTTGATTTCCTTCAGTAGTCTAATGCCTTGTATTTGTGGGATGGATGTAGAGCAGAATGCAGGGCATGGCATGGGTCACAGTGGTGTGATGATGCATTGCAGCCTAAGTATAGGCACACTAGGGGATGCTGTGCTGGTGTCTGTGAGTGTCGGCTTCTAGTGGTGGAGAGGATGTGGCTGTGCAGGTACACGGGTCTGGGGGGTGGGGCGCCGGTGTTTGGGGCTCTGGTGTGCCAGGCTCTGGTGTGTGCTGGTCTTGGGCGCATGGCCCTTTGTAACATATGTAATTTTTATCAGTGATAATGGTAGTGTGATATAAGAAAATTCTTACAGATTTTATTTAAAAACGTTTTTTCTCCCTGTTTTAATTTTTCAGTGAAGAAAATGTGAAGTACTCCAGTTCTCAGCCAGAACCACGGACAGGTCTTTCCTTATGGGACACCAACCCCTCATACATTGACAAACTGGTACAAGGAATCAGTTTTTCTCAGCCCACATGTCCTGATCATATGCTTCTGAATAGTCAGTTACTTGGCACCCCAGGATCCTCACAGGTAAGGGAATTTTATTTTTTAACTAAATAATGGCAGCCCTTTGTTTTTTATTGTCTTAAAGTGTCCCTTTTTAAAAAAATTATAAATCTTAGAAATACCATACCAGTAGTTTTCAATTTTTGCAGACTTTTTTGACAAGGAAGAGAAAATTAGAGGAGGCGTTTGTGTATAAGAATCTTGAGTCACAAAAAAGAACTGTCGGACTTAATAACTGTAATATGACTGCTTTTGTTTATTATGAATTTATTCAGCTTTCTTCTGTTTAACATGTAGAACCCTTGGCAGCGCTTAGTCAAAAGAATGACACGATTCTTTACCAAATTGGATGCAGACAAATCTTATCATTGCCTGAAAGAGACTTGTGAGAAGTTGGGTTATCAATGGAAGAAGAGTTGTATGAATCAGGTATGTTTCATTGATCTTCATTATAGATTTTTACATGAAAAATTTAAGTACCTGAGTAAAAATGATCATGTTGTATATTTTAAAAATATGAAGTAATTAATTTGTAAAAGAAACCTGAAATTGAAGGGATTTAAGTAATATTTATATTACTTAATAAAATAAAAATCATAAAATATTTTTCAACTCAAGAAACACTATTTTTTAAAGATCCCACCGTTTAAAAATATTAAGAGATTAGAGTCATGTTCTCTCAAAAACTATATCTATCTATATATGTTTATCTGTACCTATACTTAAAAGCAATACAAGGCTGTAATAATTGGCACCTCTGAAAAATGAATACGTTAGCCATCCCACATTTCCTCCCATTTCCCCTTCTCCTAGCCCTCAAAAATATTAATGTCATGAAAGACAAATAAGAGGGGGGAATAGTCTATATCAAAGGAAACTAAAAAGGCCAGATAAGTAGGTGCAATGCATGATCTTTCACTAGATCATGGATTTAAAAATAAAAGCTTTAGAAAGACTTTATTGGAACTATCGAGGGTGTTTGAATATGAACTATAGTTTAGATAATATTTTTGTATCAATGTCATTTTTTGGGTGTGATATTGTGGCTAATAGAATTTTTTATTGGAGAAACATGTTGAAGTGAAATAAAGTTGAACTTGTGTCATATCTGTAACTTAGTTTTAAAAATTAAGAAAAAGGACAACCAGCCATATGTGATTTCAGTAACTTAGTTTAGAAACAACAATAAAAGGACAACCAACCACACAAAGAAAAGTAAACACGCACATGTCTATAAGGCAAATGTAGTAGAATGTTAGCAATTGGAAAAGATGGATGATGGGTATATATTTATTGTACTATTCTCTTGCTTTTTCTGTAGATTTGTAGGGTTTCAAAAATTACAAGTTAGGTAACAGTATTATTGTGCAGAAATCTAAGGACAGCTCTCTCACACAGGTGGTTTATACATTTTTTTTATAGATAGATTTTTTTAAATTGAGATTAAATTCATGACTTAAAATTAACTACTTTAACCATTTAAAAATGAACAATTCAGTGCCTTTTAGTATATTCACAAGATTGTGCAACATTCCATCATACCACCCCAGCCCCAGAAACCTGCCCATGAGCAGTCATTACCATTCTCCTCTGTACCTAGTCCTGGCAACCACTAATCTGCTTTCTTTCTCTATGGTTTGTCTATCGTGGGCATGTTCACATAAATGAAATCATAAAACATGTGATCTTTTGTATCTGAGATGTTTTCACTTAGCA
The DNA here is from genome assembly GCA_004026745.1 of Myrmecophaga tridactyla. Taxonomy (NCBI): domain Eukaryota; kingdom Metazoa; phylum Chordata; class Mammalia; order Pilosa; family Myrmecophagidae; genus Myrmecophaga; species Myrmecophaga tridactyla. The sequence continues at coordinate 20,530 of PVIY010039361.1, forward strand.
TAATGTTTTCAAGATTTATCCATGTTTAATATATGTCAGTATTTCTTTTTATGGGAGTTTAGTACTCCATTTTATGAACCTACCACATTTTGTTTATCTATTCCATCAGTTAAGGAAATTTGGATTGTTCCTACTTTCTGGCTAATTTGAATAATACTTCTGTGAACATTCTAGTACAGTTTTTGTGCTGAACATATATTTCCAGTTTTCTTGGATATATATATACCAAAGAATGGAATTGTTGAGGTATAAAGTAACTGTACTTAATTTATTTTATTATTTTATTATTTTTTATTTATTTATTTTTTAATTTGCATATGGGCAGGAGGCACCAGGGATTGAACTCCAGACCTCCAGCACGGCAGGTCAGAGCTCTGCCTGCTGAGCCACGGCAGCTGCCCATGTACTTAATTTTTTTTAGCAACTGCCTAACGTTTTTCCAAAACAGCTATACCATTTTACATTCCCACCATTAGGGTATGGGGGTTCCAATTTCTCAATATCTGTGACAATACTTATTATTTTCTGTATTTTTTATTATGACAGGTATGTGTAAAGTGGTATCTCATTGTGGTTTTGACTTGTGTTTCACTAATTACTAATATTAAGCTTCTTTTCATGTTTTCACTGGCTATTTTAATATCTTCTTTAGAGAAATGTTTATTAAAATACTTTGCCTATGTATATACTTTTTTCATTTTCTTTTTATTGAAAAATCTTCACACACATGCATTCTATACATGGTATACAATCTTTGGTTCACAATATCATCACATAGTTGTCTGTTCATCACCGTGATTGTTTTTTAGAACATTTGCGTCATTCCAGAAAAAGAAATAAAAAGAAAAAAAAAACTCATACATACCATATCACTTAGCCCTCCCTGTCATTGACTGCTAGTGTTTCCATCTATCCAGTTTATTTTACCCTTTGTCCCCCCATTAGTTATCCATTTATTTATTTTTAATCCATATTCATTACTCATCTGTCCATACCCTGGATATAAGGAGCATCAGACTCAAGGTTTTCACAATTACGCAGTCACATTGTAAACGTTATATCTTTAAACAATCATCATCAAGAATCTAGACTACTGGAACACAGTTCAACAGTTTCCCTCTAGCCACTCCAATACACCATAAATTAAAAAGGGAAATCTATATAATGCATAAGAATAACCTCCAGGATAACCTCTCAACTCCCTTTGAAATCTCTTAGCTGCTGAAACTTTACTTTGTTTCATTTCTCTTTCCCCTGGTGGTCAAGAAGCTTTCAGTCTCTTAATGTTGAGTCCTGGCTCAACCTGGGAGTTCTGTCCTACATTGCCAGGGAGATTTACACCTCTGGGAGTCATGTCCCATGTTGTGAGTTCAGTGAGTTCAGCTGCTGAGTTGTTTGTCCATATTTTAACTGGATTCTTTTCCTTTTTATTGTTGATTTGTAGGAGTTCTTTATACATCCTGAACACTAGACCCACGATATTTGATTTGCTAATGTTGTTCTCCATCCTGTGGCTTTTCTTTTCACTTTTCTAATAGTGCCTTTTGATGAACAATTTTTAATTTTAATGAATTCCAATTTATTTTTTCTTTTGTTGCTTATACTTTTAGTTTCAATTTTACGAAACCATTGCTTCATTCAGGGTCATAGAGATTTAAACTGATGTTTTCTTCTAACAGTTTTATCGTTTTAACTTACATTTAGTTTTTTGATCCATTGTGAGTTAATTTTAGTATATAACCAGGTTGGAGTCTGTTATAGTTTGCTAGCTACCGGAATGCAATATACCAGAAATGGATGGTTTTTGAAAAAGGGAATTTAATAAGTTGCTAGTTTACACTTCTAAGGCTGAGAAAATATCCCAGTTAAAACAATTCTATAGAAATGTCCAATCTAAGGTATCCAAGGAAGGATACCTTGGTTTAAGAAGGCTGATGACATTCAGCATTCCTCTCTCAGTTGAAAGGGCACATAAGTGAACATGGTGGCATCTGCTGGCTTTCTCTCCTGGCCTCTTGCTTCATGAAGCTCGCTGGGAGGCATTTTCCTTCTTCATCTCAAAAGTTGCTGGGTGGTGACTCTGTGCTTCATGGTTCTGCAACATTCTGAATCTTTCTCCAAAATGCTTCATCTTTTATAGGATTCCAGTAAACTAACCAGGGCCCATGCAGTATGGGTGAAGACAGATGTCCATCTAATCAAGTTTAATACCCACAATTGATTGAGTCACATCTCTGTGGAGATAACCTAACGGAGTTTCCAACCTATAATACTGAATAGGGATTAGAAGAAAACATTGTTCCCACAAGATTGATTAGGATTAAAGCGTAGCTTTTCTAGTGCACATAAATCCTTTCTTTCTTTTGCACACTTTCTATAAATGTCTGTTAGGTCTCTTTGGTTATAGTGTTGTTCAGGTTTTTCTTTGTTTATCTATTCTTTTCCCTATAGTTTCTGTTTCTTTTTGGATTTCAGATGTTCCATCCTCCAATTCACTAATCCTAACCTCTGTCTCTTGAAATCTACCATTGTAGGTTTCCATTGTTTTTTTCATCTCTTCTACTGTTTCTTTCATCCCCATAAGTTCCATGATTTGTTTTTTCAGACTTTCCATTTCTTTTTTTTGTTCATTCC